>NAPT01000539.1:0-13831 GCA_002927785.1 Cladonia uncialis
GGAAGGGAGGGAAGTTGGGCGGTTTGAGGTGGAAGATTGTATATATGGGGTGGGTACACATTGCATATGCCATGTTTTATGTGATGAGAGTTATATATTGTAGATAACGTTATACTTGAAAGCCATAACATCATAGGAAAAGGGAAGCTGAAGCCAGCTGATCACCAAAAATGCACGGACTGTGATCTTCAGACTCCCCCCATAGTCTCATTGATAAAGGCGACAAGCCAGAGCCATCTCGTTACGGAGAACGCACTGACGATGATCGTTCAGGCACCGGACCAGACTGTGCTACTGAGGGCCAGCGTGGCCGCATTATTGACGGCCAATTTCAACGCGAGAGCTCCGCTGGCCTTTCTGTTTTGATGTAGAAAATGATCGATACTTGCAAAGTTTATCGCAGTATCTCGCTTATCACCATTCTCTTTCTTGGTTGATCGACCTTCTCATTCCCAGAGTAACAGGCTGCTCGTCTGAGGATGGTAATGCGTGAGCGTAGATGGGCACGATTGCAAGTGGTATCGTGTTGCACCAAGGGGAAGTTTATCATTAATCTTGTTCACGGAGCTGTTAGACGTGTTCGGGATGATTCAAAAAAAAAGGCCGCGGTATCATCAAGCACTGCTAAACGTTTGATTACTGGCACTAAGACTTTTGGCGGTCAATAGGAGAGCAGTGAAAGGACTCAACAGCAATAACGACTTTACGGATATCCGGTAACCGATTTGAGTAGAATCCGCCCTTCATAACGTATGGCTGCCCACATAGAGGGCCCTGAGGATATGCGAATAGTCTCTGTCCATTGCGGGAGTGATATGGTCTGAATGAGCTGCAAGCAACCTGCTGTGCGACTGACGGAAGATGGATGCGCTAACATTGTGCTCTATAACAGTAAGGTGGCGGCGTCAATATGATTGATCGTTGTGTATGCTATTCTCGAAATTGGTGAATAGTGGTCGCTTAGTGAGCCGGTTTAGGATCGTGTATATGCCATCGTTCCTGAAGGTGAGAGCTGTTCTCCTGAATATGTTGTTGATAAAGGTTATGGGTTGCGAGTGATAAACGATTCAATTGACCTTTGTTTGTTTACTTGCATTCATCTTCCCGCATATTCAACCATGTTGGCTATGCTAGTTGTGTTTTTCCGACCGAGGCTACGCAGTTTATTAGCAATTCCCCTCACATGTAGAACAGAAAGCTATCTCAGCTAGTCCTACTATGGTCGTGTAGAAAGCGGGGTACTAAGACTCACACTTGATTAATGCTGTGATGCGTCTGTGACACAATGCGCATAGCAAGATGGCCACAAAGAGAATCCCATAAAATAAAGTGTGATTATTGTGTAATAACTTCTGGCGGACAACGAACAGCGCCGACAGACATTGATATTCAGAAGCCTTTATTTTTTGACACATGATTTGTGCATTGACTAATCCCTCAAGTCAAGGTCCATTGTACTCATGAGATGCCGTCTGGTAGAATAGAAGCCCAATGATCGGTTCTCTTTATTTTAGACATGTATGACCTAGATATCGCAGTCACAGATGAGCACGAAGTTTGTAAGCTGCAATACAAGAATTGGTGGGGAAGGGCCACGGCTGCGACATTGACCGTGGAAATCTGAGGTTTCGATCTGAGGGAGGCGCCCGTGTTGAGTCATTAAAATCTTGGTGTGAGCAAATTGTGGGTGAGCGACTCAGGTCTGTAAAATCCAAGGAAGCGATGATTGCACGAGAGCTGGCGGTGCCGCAGGAAGCATCTCCGCAATAGAGATCGGCAGTATGGATAAGCTCACAAGCTTAGGCTCGGTTACATTTCCACTATTTTCAGTCCTGCATTATTTCGATAATCTCACATCAGCAAACAATATGTGGCTAGATGGCGTATTATAAGCAACCCAATGAGGGATAAAATCTGGCAACCTGCCCCATGGCTCTTAGACGAAACCATCTTGTCTCACCAGTCATTGTCAGGGCTCGCTAAATGCAACATTGAAGGATTCGCGGAACCAGTATGGTGTAGGTTTCACGTAGGGTCTACGACTGATAAGTAGACATAGATGTTAATCTCGGTGAATAAGTCGTACGGCTGTGTCTGGCATTCAGGATCTTGGACAGGAAGATTGCATTATCGTCCGGAGAGGTCGAGAATTGGGCATCTACCCGGAACTTCGAAACACAGACAGAATCGAAGATAATCAGTTGGCCATAGAAACTGGCTAAGCTACCGATCTAACGGTTGACACCGCCCCCTTCGGCTTTTGTAACAGAGAAACAAACACAGGCGAGCCAAAGGTTCAGAATGTCTTACTTGGACTTCTCCGAGTTTCATGATGGGGAGACGGGTTTTTGCGATTGTAGCGATACAAAGGCGTTTGCTTACGTGGGCTGTAATTTGGAGCGAAGGTTCAGTCGGTTTTGAATACTCTGACAAATCTTCGGATTATTGAAGACTACTGATGCAAGCGTTTGGTCGCGTGTGTGAAGATAGGCATACAACATTTGGCTTCCGACGTCTGGCGTAGCCCTTTTTCCGTCTGAACTTCATGAGCATATGGCTGTAGGAAGGTCGAGTCGACTTGGTCTGGAGCCTTGATCCATGAGCCATTATGTCGGTATGAGAACGGAGGAATCGAGGAAGCGATCGTGGCTATTAGAAAACTTTCGACCCGCTATTGTGGATAATCCTATGAAATGCTGTACCTGTGTTGACAGGGTTTGAATCTCCGAAAGTCAAAGAAACTAACCGCAGCAACCAGCGTTCGCAACTATGTGTGCCTTGTGAGGACTACTCGTCGGAATTGCACTGGAGTGGATTCTGCAAATTCCTTGGATGGATATCTGTCAGCTGCTGGAAGCTTAGCCCCGTCCCGTTGCATACAGGTGGGGGCTACCCTCGACAGGCCTGATTACCAGAAACAGGGAAAGTCCTTGCATAGACGGCTAAGGTTAACGGCATCGCGAATGGTAACATTAAATCGAGTATTACTGGCGCGATAAACGCAGCGTCCGTTTCTCTAATCGCGCCGCGATTGTGCTGGCTCACTTCTGTATCCATTCACTCCACTGAGGCACACAGCGAGCCTTCAACCGTGTATAATCTGTATCCGAGACGTACTCGTAGATCTCCTAATCCGAGAGTGCATGGAGCCACTGCAATGACGTGTTGAACTGGGCTAACAACGTTAACGGCAAGCCGTGCAGCCATCAGCTCGCATGCCATAAAACGCGCTCCCTTCTGAGCATGATCTAGGGCCAACGGTTAATGATGCAAGCGGCGACTAGCCGTGGCCAATGCAGTGGAACCACACAGTCGAGTGGCTTGCAGTGCTCCAGAAGGTCAAGAAGATCTCGTAACCTTCTAGCGTAGGAATAAAATGCTTCTAGCGTGCTTCTGGTCGAATTTCTGATCAAGGGATATAGTGGGGTAATTTGGGGATCGGCCAACACTGATAGTGTGTTTTCTGACGTGTTAGTACTCTGATGGCTGGGGGCGAGGCGCTGGCTATTGCTACTAGGCGTTTACTACCACTTAGACTTTGATGCGGCGCTATGAGCTCGAGTTAGCAGCAAGCGCTTCTACCCTTCCTCGTCAGTCCCCCTCTATCCGACCGCATCAATGTTATTCGCATTCGCCTCCCCGACTTATCGTGAAGAACTAGATCAAGCCTGCTTCCAGACTCGAAGATCATGTGCGGTGTTCCAAAAGTATGCGACACTTGTCGACGATACTAGGGGCTGCTGCAGTAGGGCAGACTGTGGGATGAGCGTGGATGCGACTCGCGCATTGGAGCAAAAAAGTCGACGTAGCGCACCGGTCAACATCCACGTTTCTTGCCGGCTCCAATCCACACGGAAGGGAAGCACCTTGAGATCCGTCCATGGTCAGCTACTATGGTGTGGAGAGAATCTACTAGTGCGATGAGTGTTTCGTCTCCGCGCTATGTCTCCATATTTCCCCATGTGGGATATTCTTGGACGCGTTGGAACCAGGAGATTTGATATAAGTACCCTCTCCTGCTCCTCCCGGCTTCCTGGTCCAAGCTATTCTTCACTCGTTCTCTTTGAAGACACTCCTCCGCCTCTGCTCCTTGAAGGCAAGCAGGGCACAGCATTCTCTCACGGTCCACCGACCAGTATTCTAACAGATCAGCATCCTTGAATTGGACGCCACCATGGATCGAATCCCTAGTTATAATGTTGTCCATAAGCTGGAGAAGCGTAGTCTTCTGATTGCAATCAACTGCATTGCCGGACTCTCCATTTTCTTCTTTGGTTACGACCAGGGAATGATGGGTGGTGTCAACACGGCTGTGGACTACTACCAAACTACGATGAAGTTTGGTCACAAGGATCCCACAACAGGCGCTCCGGTTATTGATAACACGCTTCTCCAAGGCGGTATTGTCTCGATCTACTATCTCGGTACTCTTATTGGCTGCCTGATTGGTGGTTCCTTCGGGGATCGTTATGGTCGTATCAAGACAATCGCGCTTGGAGCCGGATGGGCTGTTATCGGTGCTACTCTTCAAACTTCTGCTCAAAACCACACCTGGATGATATGCGGTATGCTTTCCCTACTTGAGTAAACCTTTCTTTGCAAGCGCTGACATGTGGGATAGCTCGTCTCGTCAACGGATGGGGAACTGGAATGCTCAACGCTATCGTTCCAGTCTGGGCCACTGAGACCGCTGAACACAAATCACGCGGCCAATTCGTCGCCATTGAATTCACCTTGAATATCTTTGGTGTTGTCGTTGCCTATTGGATTGAATAGTGAGCATGCGCTAGATCCACTCTTGAGGCCCCATTTGTACTGATCATTCTTGCAGTGGCTGCAATTTCTACCAGGGGGGAACTGGTCAGTTCACCTGGAGGTTCCCTATTGCCTTCCAGATTGCTCCGTTGCTCCTTCTGTTTGCGATCTGTTGGATGTTTCCCGAGTCCCCACGTTGGCTCGTTAAGGTCGGGCGTGAAGATGAGGCTCGTTATATCCTTGGTCGCCTTCGTGGTGAGACCGGCGAGGATGTGGGCAAGGCCGAAGCGGAATTCCAGGATATCCGCAACATCGCAGAGCTCGAACGCAAGACGGCAAAAGCTCAATCATACATCTCCATGCTTTTCGGTATCGGCTCTGGCAAGCTCCACACTGGACGGCGTGTACAACTTGTTATCTGGCTTCAAATCATGCAGGAATGGATTGGCATTGCTGGTGTGACCATTTTTGCTCCAACAATCTTCCGTACTGCCGGTATTCCTAACGACCAAGTACAATGGATCTCTGGGTTAAACACCATAACATACATGGTAAGCTCGCCTGTTCATGAACATTCGAATTTGTGCTAATCAGATGCAGATGGCTACTCTCATTTGTGTCTTCACTTTGGACAGAATCGGTCGTCGTTGGACACTGTACTGGGGCTCCGTTGTCCAAGGCATCTCTATGTTCCTCGCTGGTGGACTCGCTACTATCGGTCTCCAACATCCAGAGGGTTCTGCTGCTGCTCGCGGCGCTAGCTCTGGCGCTGTTGCTATGATCTTCCTCTTCACAGCGACATTCGGCGCTACCTGGCTCACTGTCCCATGGTTGTACCCTGCTGAGATTTTCCCCTTGGAAGTACGAGCTAAGGGTAATGCTTGGGGTGTCGTTGGTTGGTCCATTGGTAATGGCTGGTTGACACTCCTTCTCCCCGTCATATTCAAGGCTCTCGAACAGAAGACCTACTACATCTTCGGCATTGCCAACGTTATTACCCTACCCATGGTCTACTGCTTGTACCCTGAATCCAACCAGCGCACACTTGAAGAAATGAACCTGCTCTTTGCCGCTGACAGCATCTGGAACTGGGAGGCTGAGAGGAACTTTGCCATCCTTAAGGAACAGAACCCGGAGCTCGTTCAGGCCGCCCAGCGCGGCGCCTCCGTTATCGACCCCGAGACCGGCCTCCCAAAGTCCGGAAGACAGGGTAGCATTTCCAGGAACATGAGCTTGGACGTCAACGCACTCCAAGCCCACCGCCACGAGGACGCTTATGAGGAGAAGCAGACCTTCAAGCATGGTTAGAGGCGCATGGATAGAGGTGGACACAGCAATCGTGACATCTATGGACGTTCTTTGACTTTATAGATCTCAGCTTGGTGTCGGTTTAGGGTCAGGGTTGGCGGTGAGTTGGTGATACGATCGTTGATCAATTATCTATAGACATACCAGAATACTTAGCAACACTAGCATCGTGGTTCCTTTGCATCAGGTTTCCATCCCACAAGCAATGATTGCATGATGTGACAGTCTAGGAGCATAGATTATTGATCAAAGCTACGCGCACCTGCTATTTCCCCATTGCATACCAATGCCGTCCTTCGACTCGTAAAGCAGCACTCAAACCGCAAGCTCTCGCATAGTCCATGACAGATCATGGGATGGGCAATCATTGGAAAATTGAATGACGCCAAGCCTATATCAAGTGAATACCTTTGATAGCGTGAACAGGTTCGCAGGACAAAGCACCATACGTGCTGTACCTCTGTACGGAGTACTGTAGAAAAGTAAGGCAAGTATAATCGAGTTTGCCAAGGCGCATTCTAAGCGTATCGGGGCCGGCAAAACTCGGGCCGAGCCTCCAATGTATTACCTCCAATTGAAAGTGAGGATTGACTAATCACATTATTTCGCGTTTGAGTCTCGAGTTCGAGCTTTGGCGCCTTCAATATCGCCTTATCCAGTCTCATATTGCATGAGCTACCTACAGATATACCGAAATGAGCTAGCAACGTCTCCAGAATGGGACGAATCCGTCTACAGGTCCGGGTACCACCCCTTCAAGACTCAGTCCCGACCTCATCCAGTGCGCAAGCGCGTCAACACACTATAAATGTCAAGCCTATCAAAGTTGTCGTCAGCTGCGACGAGGATGCTACACTCCAGGATCTCAATGACAAAGTTGTAGCGCGATGGGCGGACATATACGTTGGATATGGGTAAGCAAAAGCTTGGCCACCATGTCTTCGATTACCAGATCTGATGTTCGTGTTACATCTACTAGAATACTGAAAATCAAGCATTTCGAGACCTACTTCGGCGAAGTGCTGGCGATGTATGATAGGATCGGCGAGTACTTTGACGATAGATCCACCGACGACCAATCCAAAGATGACGGTGTACCCAAAACCTCAATAGCCCTGCTCCATCGGCACCCACCTGATCCCGCCGAGCTACAGAATGTACGGCGATTTGGCTCGCTAATGCCAGAATCAGCAGCGATACCCAGAAAACGCCCTCTAACTATCGCGCAACAAGTTCACCAAAATGGCTTTGAAGGATGGGGCCCTGAGCAGCCGAACAGCATGCGAAAGAGACAGAAGACACAGCAGGCGGGCCAGAATGAGAGTCTTAATATTCATCAAGACGAGCCAATAGTGTCGCGAGAGGGGGTTGTGGGGGTATGTCGGTCTTCCCAGATGTCGGGTACGCAGGGATCTGTACACCAGGTCATTGATTCCCAAAGGTCGCCAAGGATGAATAGTACGTCTTGCTTTCAATCAAACCTTCTAAACCATTTCCAAACGCTAGACTTTCCTGTATGCCGTTAACTTTGGCCCTAGATTTCAATCCGTACGGTACCCCAACATCTCTTTCCCTCATCAGCCCGCACGATCATGTCCTGGGGGACGAGAGGACTATTTCTATGATCCCAGACTCACCGACTAGCAGGGACCCTCGTAGTATCAGTGAAGCTTTCGAAGCGGCGATCGATGTTCACCGAGAGAGCACGAAATCGGAGTCGCCTGAGCTAGATTCTCCTATCCAGGATATGGCACTTATGGATCCAGCGAGTCCGGCCGGAGAAAAAGTAGATCATGGAATTCATGACGTCCAACCTGAACTACCTCTAGACCTCCCCTCTAGTATAGTGCAAACAGATCGCCGGTCAAATTCAGCCGCATCTCTCACAGAAATAGTCGACGCCGTCTCGACGCCGAAACCGACGTTATCCCAGCACTCCATGGACGATACTCCAGTCGTAGACAATGAAAGTGAACGACGACAGAGAGAGTATGCTGGCAATACATCACAACCACCCTTCAAGCGCAAGACGCCTTCTAGAAATATCATATTAGGAGAACAAGCCATCAATGGGATCAACGGCGACGTTTATGATCCTATTGAAACAGACTCTGAAAGTTTTCAGGAGAAACAGCGAATGCACAGCTTTAAGCGTCTGAAGACTAGCAACACAATTCGAGGCCGTGTTGTTTCGCCTTGGTTGCCGCCCAGCCTTAGGAAGGAGCGTAAAGATGACGGTTTTGTAGTCCCTTCCCTTCCGGCTTCTCGCTATAACGGAGCTCGCGTTCCATTGAGGGCCGATGCGTATCCGGGCGATAATAATCCAAACATCCAGGATAATGGCCAGGTCTTAAAAGCACATCCGCCTTCTCCAGTGACTACAGCTGAAGAGTCGCAAGGGTCTGAGAATCCTAGCATTACTGGAAAGGTAGCTGGGCAAGAGAATGCATCGGTAGGCCGTGCGACTGCGGAAATAGACGATCGAAGCAGGACGAGAAGCAGCCTTCATACCTCATCTATTCAAGAAGCCGGACGACTTGCAGCAGAGGATTTGGCGGTGGCTGAGAAGTGTCATCAAGCACGAGCCAAAGGAGAAGATGATGAACCTGGGAACTCCATGCGTGCCATGGATGGCACAAAAGAAATGCAAACAGCGGAGCAGAAGAAAACGGAAGAAAGAGTAACACGAGAGCGCCAGACTAGAGAAAAGACCTTGGCAGAAGAGGCGGAGAAGATCATGGTGGCAGCTGACGGTGCCAGACATCTTGAAGCTGAGAAGATGGAAAAGAAGAGAATGAACGGAAAGCCGAACAAGGAGCTGGCTGCACCAACAGAGACGACTCCAAAGACACCTAAATACGCGGAGACGAAGTCTAATAAATTGCTCCCTGTAGCATCAAACACCTATAAAAGCACATCCGGAGAAACGGTCGGCAAAGGTTCAGCATCGAAGATACCTCATCCAATAGAAAGCAAGGATCATAACGTGCCAGAGTCTAATGGAGCAGCATCTACTGCGCACAAGGTGACTAAGTACAAACCGAGGACCGAAGAGCAAAAGGCGAGGCGCATAGAATTGGCCGCCCATAAGAAGGTTGCCGAAACAAAAGCGGCGGGGAGAAGGGATTCTCGTGGCCAAACAACCGTGAGAGAGCAAGACAAGCCTACGTTGGAGCGGACTATCCAGAAGTTTAGATCTCTCTCAGAAGATAGAAGTTGTCATTCATCCACTCCTTCCGAGCCAACTTCGATCGGGAGTCAAAAGCGCAAGACTATGACGCCTGCGCTTCCCAAGTCTTCGGTCAACACGCCTTCCTCGAACAAAAGTGGTGTACTGTCGTCGAGTCCGTTGGCTCCAAAGTCTTTGAATGACCAGGAAACACCCCTCCGCAGCGCTCTCAAGCAAGGTTCCAGCGCACTGCGCCGGTCAGTTTCCTTCGTGGATGACCCCGAAGACCACATATCTGGCTCCAAGGCTGCCATTTTTTTGAGTCCACCAAATACGCGCCACAATGATGTCGGTAATCGACCCATTAAAAGTTTGACTGATATCAACAATGAGCTGTCATTCAAAACGCCAACTGAAACAAAACCCTCGAAGCCCGCAATGCCTGTGAAAGAATCTGGCAGTAAAGCTTCAGAGACAAATGCTGTCAAGAAAGAAAAACTACAAACAAAGCTCAATGTTACGCGACATATCCCAAAGGGAAAGGAACGGAGACATGATGCTCCGGTTGTTCGGGAACATCCACCGCCTCAAGTAAAGCAGATATCATCTCCCCCCGATGATGACTCTGTGTCTTCCTTCTTCTCAGACGAAGCTGTGGGGCCGAATGGTAGCTCAAAGGCTGGTCCAAGTTCGCGAACGTCTCGTGGGCGTATGGGATCGCTGAGGGAAAGGGCTGCTGCCGCAGACGGTCTGCCTGATAGTCTCATTGATCCGGAGTTTCGCAACATTACTATCGGTAAGGACAAGTCTTCAACTCCAGCACCGGCTTCTACGTTTTTACCTGAGCAGAAATCGAGTACTCGATCGCCTGCTCTGCCATTGCCGGAGCGGACCTCACCTGATTTCAGTTTGACTTCTAATTCAGAAGACGGGCCGCCCTGTGACTCAGATTACACGTCCGGTTCCTCCTTAGAGGAATCCGATTCCTTATCGTCAGCAGATGAAGTCAAAATTCAAAACACAAAACAATCCCGCGATAGCACTCAAGGTGCCCGTAAAGCCGTCAGCGTGGAGATCAGGTCTCCCAGCATCACATCCAGGAGTCAATCTTCGCAGATTCCATTGATCTCGTCGAGCAAATCTCGGAATCTGGCTCAGAATGACGACAGTTCGAGGCTTGTTGACCAAGCTGCGAAGGAGCAGTTGCGCTCCGAACTCAATCATTCCCTACCTACACCTAGGTCGAGCAATAGGGCGACTGGCGAAATTGCAGCTCAGGGAAAGCCAGCATCAAAACCTGATCAGAAGCTCAACCGACACGGTCGCTTACCTAACGGCATTCGTCCGGCGAATTACAGATATCCCAGCCTCTCCGAACTGAAGAGGCAGTCCAAGGCCGATTCAATCTTTGATGTACCTTCTACGTCCCAGGCTCCTGCGACAACATCCGTGGGAGGGAGTGCAGCGGCTACTCATAGTAGTGAAGACGAGAGCAGCGAGGATAAGAGCAGCGATTCGGAAGACGATGAGGCCGTGACCAATAGTCAACCAAAGCTCATGTCGACTTCGGGCCGTATTCCTGGCCTGAAAGGTCTAATCAAGCGTACGTATGCCACGACTTGGGAGATGATCAATTGAACTAACAGTACGTGCAGTTGCCACGTCGGTTAGTGGCCTCGGACGGTAGCTTCAAGCTATGTTCAATATTCTTGAAAATAAGACGCAGTCTCGCATGTTCACTTAATTTCGGTCATATTATTACTGTACTCTAGATACCCTGTTTCTTGTTTATGTCCGAAAAGGACGGTATGCGGTCAAGTTGGTCGTTGAGTAATCACTCTGTTGGATGGAGCGAAAGGTCGATTGTGGGTGCTACATTCCGCGTGAGTGGCCACATGTAAATCAGCTTTTCCCCGCTCAACTTGTATACATTATACGCGGAAAATTTGGTAGCCAAATTTCATGCTCGAATGCAATAAGCATTATGATTCGGATGCATTGGCTATGGTTGACTTTCGTGATAGGACCTACATCTGGTCTTGCTTGCTCGGATTCATATGGTGTTCTAGTTCGCGGAAAGCCACGAGATGTCTTAGAATTTTCGCACATTCCATAGTTCCCCCGCCAACTACTGTTTCGCACGGATTGCTTCTATAACGCAGTGAGGAGATGGACGATGTTGGTACTCATACTTGCTTGCAGACCTCCTGCCCACCTGAATGCACCGGAATCAGGCTGCAGTCTTCTTCTTTGCTTTCCCTGCCTGGCCCAGCGCAGGCACGATATGGCTGGCTCTTGGTCGTTGCCAGCGGCCTCGATACTCCTCTTGCAAATAGCACTAAGCCTGGAAGCTCCAGCAGGTGGTAAGCGTTCTATTTATCCTGTCTTCTGCCCAGTGACGAGGATTGACCATATGTTAACACAATAATCAGTCTGCGAAGTCCGCAGTAGACTGCGCATAATAACTGTGCCTCTACTGCCGACTTCGTCGCTGGCTTTGCCGAATATCCCACCTTCACCAGGTCTGCCAATTCTCCCCCCACCAGCTGTGATAAGTATTCCGCCTCCAGAAATGTCAATAACGGACAGCCTCACGAAGACAGACAGTGTGACCCCAACGGATCTTCCTATATATCCAACCATCGTACCTTCTGTGATAGTAAGTATCCCGAATACTCCAACAACACCAACTGGCGCTTCACCAGTATCGCCACCCCAAACGACCTACCTCTTCGCCGGCTGCTGGGCTGGTAGCACTCTAGAAGCTTATGTTAGGTATCCAATCGGTAATATAGAGTCGTGTGCCTATCTATGTGATGGCTTCCAGTACTTTGCAGTCGAGGGGGGCATTTATTGCGAGTGTGGGAATAGTTACGTTCCCAGTCCATCCCCCTTAACGACTAGCCAATGCTTGGTCCCATGCACTGGCGAGCCAAGTGAAGCTTGCGGAGGCGATCCTGCGGAGGGGATATATGAATTGGTGCGTTCTAACCCAAACTCGACCCCCAGCAACCTTCCGGTCACTCTAGAGAGCTCAAGCGTTGCTGCCTCATCTTCACAATCTTGCTCGGGGATTCTCTGTCTCGAGATCTCGACCATCAGCCAGGCAAGCTCGGCTGCTCCTGTCAGCTCTGAAACTTTTCCAACTTCGGCTTCGCCCACCTGTTCCAGTCTATTATGCATCAACCTGTCCCTATCTTCCCAGCACACAGGGCCAGCCGTGTCCACGCAACCAGCTCTCACTACATCAGCTCAAATTGCAACCTCAGTCAGCCTCAGCATTCCTCAAACGTCAGCCTCACCAACCTGTTCGAATTTATTCTGCATCGGCGTCTCGCTATCTTCGCAGTCCACCGGATCTCCTCGTACTACACAAGCAGCTTCCACTGCGTCAAGCCCAACCCTCTATTCATCCAGCTCTAGCATATCTCCAATACCGGCCTCGCAATCTTGCTCGAATTTGGTGTGCATAGATGTCTCGGTATCATCACACAACACTAAATCTACCGCATCCTCTCAAGCAAGTTTAATTACATCGAAACCAATTCTGTCCCAAACCAGCTCCAATGCCCCCCCTATTTCATCATTGCAAACCTGTTCTGAGCCATTCTGCATCAGTATTTCGCTATCATCTCAGAGTTCTGACCCCACGCAATCGATATCTACGTTTTCAGGTTCTGTTTTCACCAGCGCCCCGGGCTCTTCAGCCACTACAAAAGCGAGTCCGCTTCCCACAACTACCACTTCCACCAATCCGATTTCCTTATCCACTGGGCCCCTAAGCTCGTCATCTGGTACAGGGATTGTAACTTCCAGCACCGTCACATTCGTTATCACTCCACCGCCCACGAGTGGAACCCTCGTCACGCTGCCTCCATCCAGCTTGAGCACCACCTCTAGTGGAAGCCTAAACACCGCTACGAGTGCTACAGGTTCCATTACTAGCACGACTGTCTCTACCAGCTCTGGTGGAAGTATAGGTATAACCACGAGTGCTAAGGGGTTCCCTACCCGCTCTAGTGAAAACATAAACACCGCTTCCAGTACTACAGGGAACCCTCCCAGCTTGACGTCCTCTACAGGCTTTGGTGGAGGTACAAGTACAATTACCAATGGTATGATTTCATCTTCAAGCCTGATTGCTTCTACCGGCTCTACTGGAATTCCAAATACGGTTACCAGTAGCATCGGGTTCCCTACCAGCTTGACCGCCTCTACCAGCTCTAGTGGTAGCACATACACGCCTGCCATGAGCATTGGATCGTCTTCAAGCACGATCGCCGATTTCAGCTCTGGTGCAAGCACAAATACAATTACCAGTGCTACAGGATCACCTTCAAGCACGATTGCCTCTACCGGCCCAGTTCCAGGCACAAGTACGATCACAGAATTACCTTCGAGTACAACCACCACAGGATCATCAGTAAGCACGAATACATCTTCAAGCTCAAGCTCCGGTCAAAGCTTGAGTACAGTTATTAGCAGTCAGGGAATATCGTCAAGCACGGTTGCCTCTACCGGCCCAGTTCCAGGCACAAGTACGATCACAGAATTACCTTCGAGTACAACCACCACAGGATCATCAGTAAGCACGAATAA
>NAPT01000053.1:0-72631 GCA_002927785.1 Cladonia uncialis
ATTTAATATTTATTAATTAATAAATATTAAATCTTATATAAATTAAGATTCTAAGACTATTAATATATCTTAAATATATTAATATTTATAATTATTAATTTAGATAAGAAATTAAAAAAAAAGAATTATTATTATTTAAATTATTATTATATAAATATTTATTAATAGTTTTACTAAGATCTTATTTAATTAAAAATACTAAAATTTTCTTAATTTTCTTAATATAGTTAATATTTCTAATTTTATTATTATATCTTTAATCTAATTAAATTATTATTTAAGTTAAGAAAGATATATTATAATATACTATTATTATTTATATAATATTTATCTTTTTTAGAATTTTACTAGTCTTACTTAAATAGCTTAGCTATATTAACTACTATAAAATCTTATTTCTATAATTCTAGCGCTTTCTACCTCTATTATTGCTGCAGATCCTTATATATATTAGGATCCTTCTTCCATAGCTATTAGATCTTCAGGTCATGCAGTCATTACCACCCAATTATGCCCTTGCCAAATTGCGACAGTAATTGATAGCCTAGTTGTCAGTCTTACAGGCCACCAAGGCCACTCTCGATGGACGCTCGTCAGGGCCAGTGACATTGTTGACGCTTCCACCGGAAATACGAAACCGGATCTACATGTTCGTGCTTGGCTCAAGAGACATTCGTACAACTGTTCAAGTTGTCATGTCTGCTTCTGAATTCGCTAAAAGACAAGAGCGAATTCGGACACATTACCCCATTATGGAGATCGAAATATGTTGCCGTACCCCTTGGTTTGGCCACGTGCAATTTTTGACTAAATCGACCTTAAACATACTACTGGCTTGCAAAAGCATCTATATCGAAGCTTTTCATGTCTTCTATAGCTCGAATCGCTTTTACTTTCCAGACACAGAGCTTCTCTTTTCCTTCTTAAAAGGCATCGGATACAACAGACGCCAGCATCTAACGACGATCGCCTTTGAGTGGTGTGGCCCCTTCGCGAAGGAAGCTTTTAGGTTATTGAAGACTTGCAGGAGGCTCAAAAGTGTTCAATTTACTATTCCTTGCAGTCAGCCGCCTGGCTACGGATGAGATTCGTGGACTCGAGCAAGCTTTGGTATTCGACCGTCTTCACTTTGGGATTCCGATGGAGGATCATTATAGGCTTGCGTCCGAGGACTACCGCTGCCTATGTCATCACGACCCACATAGCCAAGGACCATTGGACGACATTCAGGAGCTGGAACGGGCAATGATGCGACCGCGCCTGAAACAGTACGCTGAGGACCCGAGTGAGAAGTTCAGCCTTTTCAAAGGCAAGCGTGAGGTTTTGAAGAAAGTGGAGGAATCGATCTTGCTGGAGGACCGTGTCTCTTGGTATCAAACAGCATGGCCGAAACTCGTCCGCTCAGTCCATCGAATTGACGTCTTACGCCTAATCTCGTTGAAAGCGGCTGATCGGAATTGCCAATGTTGCCATAGGACTACGGGTGGCAAAAGAGGAGGGTCGCACGTGTCATCAAGGAGCTCAAGCGTCCAGTGCTCGCAGATCGACTTTACCGAGAAATGTATATCAGTTGCGAAGCCTACCCTCTGGACACGGATCTACCCAGCAAGTTGTCGCATCGGCAAACAGTGAGAGGCTTGCAACTCCAACGACCCGATCTCTCGGATTCAATTATTCTTGCGCAATTGCTCACATCTTTCGAATCCGTTTCTGTATCATTACGTTTATATCCACACGAGGCATTAATCATATGGGGCGAAGAGTCACTTCTATGATGGAAATCTACCTGGAGGAGAACCTGCGTCATCGAAGCCGAACGCAGATAGCAAAGAAATTGTCTGTAAGGTCATGTGACCACAAGAGAGTGGAAGTGGCTGTATAGTATATCATAACCCTCGCGCCATGGCTAGGACTTTGTGAAATCTTCCCTATTCTTGCCATCGCTGTCGATATATGTAGGCTCACCACAGTCTTTTCTTTCTAATGTTGAGGGTTTACTGAAAGTATCGTCCTTACAGCGGTTATAAAAAGATCGCCCCCACTATAATTATTCACATCCATACAGCCTCCAACAGCAAATATTCTCTTTGAAAGCGTCTAAAGGAATTCTTGACCCCGCCAACCCGGCAGTATGTACTGCATTACACCACTACTTTCCGTGATCTGGGAATCTTCACCAGTGAATCGTGCCAGAGAGAACTTGTTTCACCCAGTCCCATGTCATCGGGGTCATTGTCGGAGGCATCGTAAACAAACACAATCCTCTTCTTCGAGATGCGTTCATGCAAATGCAGCACCAATATGTGAAGCACCATTTCCTTGATAAACTTCTCATGTAAAAAATCCCGGTCCCTCGCAGAACGTGGTCTTCGACATTAATTCGACCCATACTGCTGACCCGTTGTTTGCGAATCTTCCTGAGTATGGGGATAGCGTAAGGCGGCCAGTCTCGAAGGAGAGAGGCAGTCAAAAATGAGAGCCTCGTCTATGTCTAATGAGTCACGAATCAAATCGGACTGTGACGTCGTGGGGAAAGCGACCACGTTATTACCATGGAGTATTGGCCAAGCTTCCTGGTAAGTGCAAGCGGTATCTAATCTACTATCTTGGAGTGATCATGAGACTATACTTCTTTGTCTCCACGACGTCCCTCTATGATAGTCAATCAAAAAGAGACCCACGGCAAGCAAACACAGCCCGCCCATGAGTGTGAATGTCCAGCCAATACCCAGTGCATCTATCATGTCCTCTAGGAAGGAGACTGCAATGGCTGCCAATGCACAGCGTACGATGTTACTGGAAGCCTGCGCAGCTGCTGGCGTGCGATGGTTTTTGTCCACTAGGAGGGTGTTGTAGATCTTGGAATGGTTCGATTTAGGTCTTACTTCTTCAAGTATTGGGGAAGACTTACGCTGAAATCAAGCTGCATGCACAATCCTGCGACGAATTGGAGGCAGAGTGGAATGGCAATGTGCTGGGTTGTGTCAAATTGCGAAATGATAGTGATGTTAACTGAATGCCGACCTGGTGGTAGTGCAAGACCCAGCCAAACGCCACAGTCGAGCAACTGGTTACGAGCATCGGTATCCATATGACGCTAAGGCGCGCTTTTTCCACAGGGAAGTTGTCCAAGTCATCTCCTATCGCTTTGTCTGTTGAGAGACCCCGTTTTGTCCTGGCATTGCGGTATGCCTTGTTCAGCAGTGGCCCGGAGATAAAAGTTGAAACTGTTCCACCAATACCGAACGGAAGGTATATCAGACCTGCTTGCCACTGATTCAGATTGTATATCTCGATGAATAAGACGGAGAGGGAAGTGTTGATGCATGTGTAAACGACGTAGAGGATGCCGCAAGCAAGTATGATAATGGTATTATCCCTGCGTATAAGTATCTTCAAGGATTTCAAAGGATTTGGCATTCGCCACTTGTGGGCTGCAACAACTTCGCTGTCCTCCCAGTGACGCATCAATGTCGGAATAGGTAATCGTAAATGCTTTGCTGGTCTAATTAATCCATTGCCAACGATGTTCCGGGAAGTCTCTGGTAGAAGGAAAACCATTGTTGACAGACATAATCCTGCAGCGATGCTCAAAAACCAGAATATCCATGTCCAACCAGCGGCATAGGTCAGACCCCCTCCTAGTATGGGCCCAATGCTCGGTGCAATAGTTATACTCTTGAACATAAGCCTTGAATTCGCCGGCAAAGGCATCGAGACCTACGCAAAAGATACAGCACTAACAAAAGACCCTCTTTCTGCGGGAGATGCAACGTCAGTAATCACCCCGTACGCAATCGAAAACGTGCCTGAAGACGTTAGCAACGAATCCGGGATTGAGATGAGAAGCATGCCAGAGATTGCAAGTGCCTGTAGTACTCGAAGGCCGAGAAGCGCTGAATATCTATTCGCTAGAACGATGGCGATATTAGCCCCTATGTAGAGACTCAAGACAACCATATATACTGGTCTACGGCCCAGTACGTCAGCAGCGTCACCAACCAGGGTCGGCGCTATCGTTGCCACTGCCATGTAGGAAGTAACGGTCAAGTTGATCTTATTGACCGAAACGGAGAACACTTGGGATAGCTCGTGTATAGCGGGATAGTAGATGAAGCTGCTCAGAGTCGAGAACCAAGCAGCATACGAAACCATGGCGATGATGCACCACTTCTCGGCTGTTGTGAAGACGGAGTATTTCTCGATTACTTCTGGTCGCTGACCGTTAGTGGCTTTTTCGGTGGCCATTGTTCGAGATTCAATATTGGAAATATGGCTTTTTCATATCATAATCTGGTCCGTAAGAGGTCAGTACAAGCGTCAGCAGTGCAGCTGTTCTGGTCGAGGGACAAATCTTAATAATCTCAAAATGAGACCCCGTACATTTACGAATCAACTATAACATTTGTAAGCATACCATCTAGTCATGAACGGACCGACTGATCATGTAATGCGGAAGAATCTGTCCGAAGTGCATATTGTGTCGCTATAGAACATTGCCTTAATGCTAGGTACCTTAACTTATCATCATTAATCAACACCCTTGCTTTTATCTATAATCAAGACTCATTATCTAGTATTGACAACTCTCGTAAGGTACTAGATAATATCGGGATGGTGGGTGGTAGCGTGATGAGGAACGACAGCGGTGGTAGTGGGGTGGTGGGTGATCACGAGGTCGTTGGCCTTTTGGTACTAAGCGATAACGATATGTTGTATTGATAGTGGCAAGTATTTCAACCAATCATAAGCATCACTTAGCCTACAGAGGTCAGCAATCGCTATATGGACTGGTTGATTTGTAGAAGGCATATGGTCAGTCCATCAGTTCATCAAGGTACTAACTTCATGTGCAGTTCCCTTACGCAGAAGCAGCGGCATCGCAGCACTCGCACCTGGATACACGTTCGTAAAATCTTTCGCCATACAACAACTCCTCCGAGTCCTACTGAGTCCAGATGTACTCCGTGTTCTCTCCTCTCATGATCTTGTACAATGCCTTATGACTATTACTTGTGGAACTATCATAGAAGCCTAAAGTGGAATACGCTGTGTCTATATTGTGTAGAGATCTATCATGATCGGTCTTTCATCCTTAATATCAAGTCGCCCGGATCCGCATTCCACCCTGCGTCACATCATCAATAACGACCATTGTGATAAGAATAGTGTAAATCAGAGATGAATAGTCCCGAAAAACATACTAAGGTAGGAGTCAAACCAAGGCCGCACATCTAACGACAGCAACTTCTCCATTCCTAGGACACAGCAAAGACCTCTCCACGCCCCAGATACTGCATAAAGCCAAACAATCTCTACTGATCCAATCCCCGGGCAACGAGAAAAGCGGCTTTACTACGTCCACAGCAGTGTCATTGATAACATAATGATGATTGAAAGGGGTCGTTAAATCTGTGGTAGCTTTAGCTTTGTTATTGAAACTAAATCCCGGAACCGAGGACGATAAAGATGGACCTGAACGTAATGGAAGCTTCCAAGAGCAAATTGAAAATGTTCTGGAGAGGAAAATGAGGTTGTCATGGGATAGAAAAGAGAGAACGAGGTCGATTTGGGAGGATATGCTCTTCGGAATAATGAGTGGGATTATTGCTGTTGAACCTCCGTCTTCATCGATGCCTGGTGTTGCTGCCGCGGATGTCGAGCGTGTGGGGGTTTCGAAATAAACAAATGTCTTTTCTTTCGTGTTCGGGCTTAAGGACGATATCTGTACCAACACATGCTTTTTGTCATGGGTAACAAGCACCCGATCGACCGTATTTTGGTTAAGGAGGCCCTCTGGGTTCAATGTCATGTTTCGATTATACGGGTGTTCGAATCTGTAAATCTGACGTTCGGCTAGGCTCCAGTCCAGTATGCGGATGGTATCTGATCCGACTCCGATGATCAGAGCAGGATCTTGAGGATGTATGATCCATTTGCAGACCGCTGTATGCCATTCCAACAACTGTGTCACTGAAGAAGATATGAGTGATATGGTACAAATTGTTGACGAAGAAAAGACCAAAAGCTGGTTTGAATTGGGGTGAAATAGCAATTGTAAAATAGGTCCATTCGTATTATGCTTCATCGATAACTCGGCTCTCGTTTCCACAAGTGGCTCCAAGATGCCGGCACTGGCCGTTAGGGAAATGATGATGACCTTTTTACTCGAGTCACAAAAACCAAGGTATCGTCCGTCGTTACTCCAGCTCATTTGCTCTACGCTCAGGAAACTTTTCGACATGTGAAGGTCGGCAAGCCTTCCCCCCTGCGTGCCATGTAAAGTGACTGTCCCTTTCTCCGTACCACAGCAATAAAAAAGACCGATAGGCGAGCCTGCAAGTACTGTAACAGAGTCGATCCTCCGCGACCTCCACTCGGACACCGTGAGACTTTGAGCAAGACTTTCTGTCTCACTGCCGCTCTCGACACCTTTACCTCTCTGCTCTACAAATCTCATTAAAGCATTAGGCTCCCACGCGTTCCCATAATAACCTCTAATATCGTAGAAGCGATTTAGATCAGGACTGAATGATAGGCCAAGTAGGGGTTCCTCAGAGGTCAATTGATATAGAAGAAAGAAGTCAGATGTAGTGTACACCTTTACCGTTCCACGTACATCACCGGTAGCGAACAGGTCTCCATCTCTGCTGATTGCTAGTCTAGATGCTCCTGTGGCAATTTCTTCAGTATTACCATCATGGGGGCGCCATTTGAAGACAACGCCTTCAATATAAAGACCCAGAACCTCTGAATAGTGCGGGTGCCAGACAGCTTCGATCACTTCGCCTCTGGCAACTTCATCTCTTCTTCGCCAGCAATGACCAATATGCACAGGCCCATCAGTCTCCCACGCAGAAAGGGGATGACCTCGATAGGCTACAGCAATCAAGCTTCCATCTTTGTTCAGAGCCATATAATTAGACGAGTTCAAAAAGTGCCCCTCAAGCTCTGGTTCTTCAAGCTCCCCCACAAGGTGCCAGGTCGGAGATGTTCGGTTCAAGTCTAGCGATCTTATTCGTCTGTCGTCCGTGCCAACAAGAAGCATAGTACTGTTCTTCGCCAAAAGCATAGCAAGCGGTCGGGGTCGTGACTCGATGTTTTCAACCGACATTTTGCAAATTCCGGTGGATACTTCCCAGAGTTTTGTCGTACGGTAGCCATAAGTAGCAAGCAAGGTTCCGGTGCTGTTCAATTCCATCCTGTACACGCGCTCGCCGTGTTTGATTGGACTGGATGTCACTTCCTCAAAAGTTGATGAGTCGTAAAGAACAACACTTCCTGACGAGATGAGGATAGCGATTTGGGCTCCGGCGGCCGAGATAGACGAAGCATAGCTTCCATATCCGAACGACAGGCGTGCAAGTGAGTCGTCCCAGTCGGGAGTCGATATACCTGATACGACGAGGCTCTTATCCTTCGTCTTCCCAAATTGTCGGTAAATTGCAGAATTCTGCGGACAGAAAGGAGGAATTTGTTTGTAGATTGATTCCGGGTCCTGTCGCAGGATCCCACCAAACTTCCCAACTATTTTCACGATATCTTCAGCCCAGCTCTCAATAAGTCCTTGTTTCATGATATGAGTCCGATCTTGCTCTTTATGTGCGGCCGAATACTTTGAGAGATGTTTCGACGCTCGGATGAGTACGCGCAGCTGTTTACTGGTCGCAAGGACCTGGATCCACGTTAGAATCCAGTGGCCGCTCAAGAAATTGTTGAGAGCTTCGGCTGTCTGCCCGCAATCGAGTGGAGTTAACGTCAGATGCGAAGACCACGAACTAGCAGCATAGTCGAGGAACTCGGGCCTCTGGACCCCTTTGATCTTTGCTCGAAGACCTATAGTCATGAGACATCTCATGCAGCTCAAGAAAATATCTTTATGGGCTGCGTCTCTATCGACCTGAAAAGGGCGATCTTTACCGCTGACCAAATATTCGCGAGCAGTCTGATGGATCATAACAACGTTGGCACCATTATCAATGACGACAAAGCCACCGCATAGCTCCACTATCGATCGCTGAACATCCAGCATCCTGGAAGTATCTTCATGCAGTGCATGTGACAGCTCTGCAACCGTCAACGCACGTAATGAACAGGTGACACACTGCAGGATGCTCGATGCCAATGCCCTGTCTGTTGCAGATGGGTTCTGGGCAATCGATGATGCCATGCGGTCATATAATGCTTCCATCCCTACCGGTAGTTGTTCAAGCGCGAGCTCAACATCGGCTTGCGTGTGACACAAATTTAATTTATCAACAGCAAGTCGTACCCACTAGTTTATTAGTACTGCTTAACAAAGAACACAGAACTTGGAGGTGCTTACGAGGAAGTTGTTGTTTGCTTCGTTCAATATTCGATCCACAATACTCTCCTTAAATTCAATGGTACCAGACATGCTAAGCTCTTGACGGATATAGTAGCGCAGGTCTTCCAGACGGCCTTCAACACTTATCAAACTTGGGTTTAGCGCCTTCGGGACCTTCTGGAAGGTGGCCACAATTTCCGAGGTCTTTCGACTTACGAGCAAAATCCGAATTGGTATAGACGACAAATAGATGTCAGAGAGTAGCCTGATGAGTGCGCGGGGATCATCTGCTTCATCAAGCCCATCTATGACCCAGTATAATGGCTGGCCCTCTTCCATCTTGAAAAGTATGGACTTGAAGATGCGTTCCCAAATCGTCCTCGGATCCGCCGTCTCAAAGTCAACCCCTTCATCCACAAAGTGAAGCACTTTTTGCAAGAAACCAGGCACACTCCGTGCTATTTGGTAAGCAATTGAACGTAGTAGTAAGCTCAAAGTCCGTTTCTTTTGATCGCCGAAACGTATAAAGAAGTAGTGGCAAGAGAAACCTTGTTCAACGAGGCTATTGATGATGAACGAAGACAACACTGATTTGCCCATGGCTGCCCCACCGTTCAGCCAGAGGAGAGAGTGTGCTGAATCTTGGGCATGTAGCCATTCGAGGTAACTCTCCTCCTCGAGGAACCAATCACAGGTGCCTTGTGTCCATTGGTCCCGGAAAAAAATGTAGTCGACGTCCGGCAGTTCTTTGATGGCCAGCAAGGACTTCAAATCATGTGACTCCCTTCGATTTGACAAAGGCGGTTTGTCTGCTCTGCTTGTCGAGATAATCTTGCTAACGAGCGATGTGAGAGTGTTTCTCACGATAATGTAGTTGGGATCTCTGGGACTATCATATTTGCAAACGTTATGATGATCTGCGTTTAATGCCTTCGATGTCTCCCCAGGATATCCAAGCACGGACGAGTCCTTTTCCAGTATCATCTTTTCTATTATTAGCACATAACCAGGTTGCTTCCTGTCGACTTCTGCTTACAACTCGAGAACTTTTTAGCCCAATTGCTGTAGATTGTGTTTCATAGAACGAGACGATGTCTAGTCTCGGTGCAACATGGCGGAATTGCTCATTGAGCTTTTGCAAGGTGAATGAGTTCTTTGCAAGTTCAGATATATATGGCTTCGAATTATTGAAAAAGGTTGATCGCAAGATCCGGTCCAATAGTTCTGCCAGATTCGTACCACGATGTGGGGTCGCGAGAAAGGTAATTGCAGAAATAGCTCTGACGATTGATTCATACTCAGGATCATTCTGGCCTTGCATGTATGCCTGCACAATGTCAGCTTGAGACAATCAAAATGACAGGCATCTTCACCTCCTTGATTATTAGCCCTCCCATACTGTGGACCACAAAGACGAGAGGAACCTAGGCTCAAAATCAGATCTATATTAGGTCCTGCATCTGAGTCTTACTTACATTCCCTATGTCCAGATCTGCCTTCTGCTCGTCCTTCGCATACTTGAGATCGAAAAGCAGGTCCTTGGCAAAATCCAGTACTGTGGTGCTAACATTACCTGCTGTGCGGATACTGGCATTATATCCGAAGGTAAGCACTCTGGCCAGACAGACATCGGGCTCAAGGGGTAGAAATTTCAATGGCCAGAATAATTCCGGGTCCTCATTTTTCGACCACGTTCTTCGACTAGTGCCTCCAAGGCCATGTATGAATATAATATCCACCTTGTGACCATTCTCAGGACTGTAGACGATATTTAGACCAAGTTGCCCAGGATCGGTCTCGCTGTTCTTTCGAGAGTGGTCGCTAATCTTTCGAGGGTATAAGTGGGTCGATGTCTGAGGGAGAGATGTTGTGGACGTGACAGGGTCCTCTCGAATCGGACCAGAGACATCAGATGGGCTTGAGTTGGGACTGCGGGACTGCGATGTGTTTCGTTGAAACCTCGACTGACGCGTTTCGTCACCGCTCTTCCTCCTGAAGCTGAAAGGTCTCCGAAACTACCACGAAGCGATGTGTTAAATAACTGCCTTAGGTATCTTTGGGAGTAGGAATGATGACTGACCATATCGCTCGGTCTAGCTGATATTCGCTATCCTGTTAAACGATATGGGGTGCCTGGCAGGTGCCGAGTGCGCGTGCCAGTGTATCTAACACTGCCAAGCTGCCCCCAGTGAAGACCTCAACACGCCTTCACAGCCGAAGCCTGACGCAAATTTCCACCTTGCTCCGTAGGGAAACTGCAGTCCTAAGTCAAAGTACCAAGAATACTGAACGATGGGGGGACCTCAGACTCGATGGCTGATTAATACTCCGGCAACCTCACGGGCTTGCGGGCGAAACCAGGTTTGGCATAACCAGCCCCCACGCCAACCGAACTTGGCCAACTCGTTTACCCCCCGAAATATATATTTTCGTCCCATTAATGCGGCTTCTGGTCTTTTGCTCTCACATTCGGTAACAAATTAGAACTCTTCGTGATTGTAAAATCCTGCAATACACTGGACCTTTCAAATATCTTTGTATAGACGTTCAATAGGGACTGGCTTCATTAATTCTGCGTGCAACAAGCCGCTGGTGCTCAGTCGACCTTTTCCAGTGCCAAAATACGGCACGAAGAGGTTCATACCTAGGATAGATACACATCTAGCTTTTCCTTGTTCCAGCACCAAAATATGTCAGAATTGTCTGAGTGGGAGCTGGGCGTTGAAGGAAACTTCCCTATCCACAAGGCCGTTGTTAAGGGTAATCACACATTCTACAGCTATCCACCGGCTGGGACTGACACTAACTTCGCAGTATTGCCGAGAGGGACGAAGATTGTGACGGCAGAGTCTTGTGGTATATCTGCCTGGACGAAGACTGCGAAGGTCTCAGTCAATCTGGCGCATGGAACTCCAAAGAGATATTTCTTAAAGGTAATTCTACCTTCGTCCTGTTGTCTCAACGCTTGGTGATTAAATGTTGGTACCTGGCAGTGCGCGTCAGGAAAGGGTGCACGAGCCTTGGCCGAGGGTGAATTCCATTCTGCGTCTGCCATTGATGCTCTGGTACCAGGATTGGTGCCGAAACCAGCTGGATGGGGAGAATATCATAGCGGCGAATCACAAGTGTATTTTCTCATAGCAGACTTCCACGATATGGATCTTGCTGCAGCTCCAGAACCAGTCCACTTTACGGCTCTGATAGCCGAGCTCCATCGGAAGGGAACGTCTCCTAATGGAATGTTTGGATTTCCTGTTCCCACCGTGTGTGGCATCATGGAACGTACAGTAACCTGGGAAAAGAGCTGGGCGAAATCCTTCACTCATCAACTCAAGGATGTCATCATATACGACAATGAGACAAATGGTCCTTGGCCAGAATACGACACGGCTTGCAAACAACTTATCGATGTGGTCATACCGAGACTCTTGGGGGCTCTGCAGTCTGACGGCCGTGAGATTACGCCAACACTGATACATGGCGATTTGTGGGAACGCAATGTGGGGATTGACATGGAGATGGGCGAGATAGTGGTCTTCGATCCTGGGTGCACCTATGCCCATAATGAGATGGAATTTAGCACATGGAGATGCTCCTGGGCATATCATTTTAACTCACCGATCTACATGCGACTCTATCAACGCCATATTGAACCCTCGGAGCCTGTGGAAGAATGGGACGACCGTAATCGGCTTTATAGCATCCATCCATATTTGAATGATTCCGCTGGACATCCAGGCAGTATTTCGCGGCAAATGTGGGTATTCCTTCCCACATTGAGGTAAGCTGCTAAGTCATCCTCTTTAGAGCTTATAATGATATGCTATACCTTTGCGAGAAATATGGGCCCCTGGACAGCCTTGAGAAATACAACCCTGAGAAGGATGTGAGTGTTACGGGTGCTTACCTTCCGTTTGTCATGACACAGCTAGAGTGAAAGCGGCCATCAGGTAGATCACAGACGGCACGCCGTTAAAACTCTAAAAATCCAGGAAACCTAAAATCCAATAGGTACATGTAAATGACAATACCATGGCCGCTTACAACTCTATATAGAAACAGAAATCCTAGCTGTGCGAATTATAAAGCTGCCTAGATATTGTGATTCTGATGCGTTTCGAGTTATAAAGATCCGAGTAAAAAGTCAATGTTATTATTATAAGTATACAAAGGACGAATAGTAATTGGTCGTTAATATCTAAGCCAACGTCGAAAGAAGCTCGCCCACGCCTATTAAACCCCGGCTTTTAGGGGCCATAAGGTCTAAATCGACAGTCGCGGGCATACGCATAGGTATCAGTATAGGCGCGGGCGCGACCATAGGCGATTCACTTTCACAGGAATTTGTTCTATGGCGGCTTGCCATTAATGGCGCGCCGTAGTAAGCGGCGTGGTACATATATAAGGTACCTACCCACAGACCTATGCGATTTCCGGAGTGGAACATAGTACGGTCTGCGCCTATATCTTTGCCATGGACAAGTGTCATTGCGGTTGGACAATCAAGTGTGGAATAAGAAGCCAGCAACCTCACAAGCTCTTCTGCCCATGTCCTTGCCTTTGCCAAAACGCCAATGCGAACGCCTATGGCATCCTATTCGCTTTCTGTTTTGAGCTTTGTCATCTTCGTTGAGGCATCGCCACTTGTCAACCTGCCATCCTCGTTGGTGCTCAACTTCGCAAATGGAAACAACACCGGTCCTCGCCTTCCCAGCAATACAAAAAATCTCATTAATGATACACTCGATATGAACACAGTGTGGGCAGAAAGCCAACCGTTCATATAGCGAACCACTGACCCAAGCGCAGCTTTCCCCCGTACCCACCTCCTAGTCCCTTCAACTACCCCGTCCCATATTCAAACATCACTCTCAAATTTGCCCTTTATAGTACGCTACCATTCTTCAACCAGACAGGAATCGAGATAACCATGCAAAATGCCATCAGAGACAGCATTAACCCTTTCCGGCCTCAAGAGGCAGTGCCTCTAACCCATCATATCTGGCAATCGAGACGATATTGGCTAGATCTGCGCCCGGAGAATGGACTTGGATAACACTTGCGCTTCACTTATGGCATGTGGACTGCTTCCCTTACTGGGATCAATACTTTTGTGCTCACTTATCCGGGGTTGTTCTTCTCTTATCGGGTGTATTTGGACGACGAATATGGTTATATGGGGACCTATCTGGCTATTGGAAGACTCTCCCCAAAGTTTTATCAGGCAAGACTAGCATCAACAATGTGATGGGTAAGGAGTCAGCGATCAGTGGCGTTCAGCCGTATCACCTGAGATCAGTCGGGCCTGATCACAAGGAAACATTGAGGATGAGCCTTGAGACCAGTTGTGAATTTAGAATGGGAAACACTTTTAGACGAAGATCTCACGGATGCTCTCAGCCTTCTGGGAAGGGAGAAAAGAGCTCTGGAAGCGAAGACGCCTGTGGCTTACGCAATCTTGCATGGGCGTCTTTTGACTTATGCTCGCAAGCAGAGGGAATTCTAGGCGCTGGTAAGGGCATCTAGATTGGGAATGATGCAATTAAAATTGGTCGCATAAGCATCCATATGTACACATGAATACCACGTACAGTGTCTAAGGCGTGAGAAAGCTGGTCTCGGTACTCAGTCTTGACCAAATGGAACATTGACGGCCTAGAAGAACTCACCTATCAACCGTATACACCCCTCAACCGCACTCTAGAACCCTACAGTCGGTCACCTAGGCGATAGGGATTAGTCCTCAGAACCTGGTCTCTTTAGCCCATTTCTTGTTTCCTAGGGGACCAGCTTTAAGTTCTAGGCATCATAGTTTATTGATGGGGTCTTCTGTACATGGAGTCTCTAAGCTGTGAAGGCGACGGTTTAGATACAGGTGGATGATTAGTCATCAGCGTGACACTTCGGGAGGAGCCTACGTCATTCAAATGCGGACTGCCTTGAAACAGCAGCTGTCTCTCAAAATGGATTCGAGCTGCTCATTGAGCAGATTTGATTTTATGCTCCCTACCACAACTAAGACTGTCAGGCTGAGGTGGTTCCCCAAAATCAGACGCAAATGGCTGGACAAGCGAAGACCGAGGAGGGCAAGGAAGAGTCCTTGAATACCCTACTTGATGAGAACCAGAGGGGGGAGCTCACTTTTCTCATCGCCAGCGCTGCGGCTGCCATGCGCAAGACCATCACCTCTAGCTTTGATGCTAATGTAACTACGAGCTATGTTCCCTATATTGACACCAATTGACAGATTATAGGCTGGCATGCCCCAAGACCTCGTCCAGGAGCTGACCTCCGAAGATGACAAGATCATGAATGCCAATGTGAATGCAGATGTCTCGAAGTATGACGCCGATCGAAAGTTGAAAGAGCAGCGGGAAAAAGAGCTTAGTGCTCCAGCAATGAAGGAGCTCAGGCAATCGTCTCTGAAGTTCTTCGACCAATGGCGCACAAGCGTAATCGTACGTGTCGGTGAGGTAGTCAACTCTAAGGAGGAAGCCTCTTCACAGATCAGAACAGCGAATCCGCCAGATTCTACCATCCATGCTCCATCAGACACCAAAGTTGATCCAACTCAGCCTACAAACTCCGAAGACTCTGCAGAGGGTCTTTCAAAGTTCTACCCTCCTATTGACACGCCGCTCGCATCCCTGGATCAGAAGTCCAGGATTCTGATAATCCACTCGATGCTCTTACTTCTGTTATCCCTCGAACATTACGTCGCTCCATCCCGAGTCCTCCTATTATACCTCACGTCCTCTTTACATCTACCACTCAAGGTTCTCACCGAAGATGAAGAGAAGATAGCAAAGGGTTTACTGGAAGCTGCAAAGCATATGTCTGGCGAATCTGAAGCCAAGAAGAAAGCGGAGGAAAACAAGGATTCACGAAAATGGAAAGTGGGGTTAGCCTCTGTTGCCGGAGCCGCACTCATCGGAGTCACTGGTGGTCTTGCTGCTCCTCTGGTCGCTGCTGGTGTCGGAAGCGTGATGGGTGGTCTTGGACTGGGTGCGACCGCAGCGGCGGGATATTTGGGCTCAGTCGCTGGGAGCACAGTTATAGTTGGTGGGCTGTTCGGAGCGTACGGAGGGCGCATGACCGGGCAGATGATGGACAATTATGCCAGAGAAGTTGACGACTTCGCATTCCTTCCAGTGCGGAAAGACCGCAAGAATGCTGACACGGAAGAGGAGAAAGACGAAGCTGATATTGCTAAGAAGTCTGAACATGTGGAGAATGCCTTGAGCTCCGAGGGTGGCGATCAGCAGCCTGTGGAAGACAAGCCTGCAACCAATGCGCAGGAGACCAAGCGTTCAGGGAAATCCGAGGAAAGCCAGGAAGAAAAAGAAGGCGTCGAAGATCCCGCCCATCGCCGCCTTCGGGTCACTATTGGCATCTCAGGCTGGTTGACATCGAAGTCCGAAGTTGTGACACCTTGGCATGTGCTCGGTCATGGCAGCGAAACTTTTGCTCTACGATTCGCACTGGAAGCCCTCATGAACCTTGGCAACAGCATGACCGCCATGGTATCCTCTGCCGCTTGGGGCTACGCAAAGAGTGAGATGATCAAGCAGACAATATTTGCAGAACTTATGACCGCAATGTGGCCAATGGCGTTGCTGAAAGTTGCAAGAGTGGTGGACAACCCATTCTCCATAGCGAAGAGCCGGGCCGAGAAAGCTGGAGAGGTGCTTGCCGATGCTTTGATCAATAAGGCCCAGGGTGAGAGGCCTGTGACGCTGATTGGGTACTCACTTGGTGCGAGGGTCATATACTCCTGCTTGATGAGCTTGGCGAAACGCCGTGCTTTCGGTCTCGTGGAGAGCGTGGTCCTCATCGGTGCACCAATGCCTAGCACGACGAGTGACTGGCGTGTGATGCGCTCTGTTGTCGCCAGCCGTCTCGTTAACGTATATAGTGAGAATGACTATGTACTAGGCTTCCTGTACCGGACGAGCAGCATACAATATGGCGTTGCTGGCTTGCAAAAGGTTGAAGGCATACCAAGTGTCGAAAATGTGGATGTCAGCGAGACCGTCAGCGGCCATCTTCGTTACCGCTACCTCGTTGGTAGTATCCTGAAGAAAATTGGCTTCGAAGACATTAATGTGGAGGCAGTCAAGGAAGAGGAGGAGGCGCTAAGGAAGATGGACGAAGAAGAAGCTAGGAAGAAAATGGTAGACAGAGCCAAACAGGAAGGTACCCAAATACTCAAAGATAACCCTCTCGGGGTAGGCAAAGAGGGCGGAAAGGGCGAGAAAAGCGAAAAACAACAACAGCAGGAAAAGGAAGCCGCCGAAGCTGAGGCTGAAAAAATGGAGAAAGAAGTCCAAGAAAAGACTGCAAAGGGCATGTTACAGTCTGCATGGGGCTATCTACCCATGAGGCTTCGTAGTGATGCTGGTAGGGGCAAAGCTGAGGGGCAGGCAGCTGAGAAGGCGGAGATGGTGGATGCGCCGAAGTCGGAGGTGAAAAGAGAAGGTCAGCAAGGAGGTTGGGCATCGAGTATTGCGGGCGGTGGTAAGGAGGGACTGAACAAGGCTTCAGGATGGGCTGGAAGTCTCTTGGGGGGTGGGAGCAAATAGGAGATGTTGTGGCAGGCGGCTTTTGTATTGCAGGTTTTGATGTGAAGGGATGATTTACGAATGTGATGCATTTACACATAATACTCAGCATAGACTTCGATTTTCAATGACGAGAGTGAGAGCTAATTCGGTTCCCAGAGTTGTATCATTAGTCCTCGAGTCTGTGCCGCACAGCGTTCATGCACTTCTGTTTCCCTCGGTCTCGCCTTGCGAGACCGACGCGTGCCATCATAGATTCGAGCTTGACGCCTTTTGTGAACGCAAGCTCGAGGAATTTTCACAGCCGATATCGCTTGAGAACGAGTCGGATAGTCTTCATTTGGTCCCCCTATCCGGCCTGGCCACCACGTCGTCGTCGTCGTCGTCGTCGTCGTCTTCTTCTTTGACAGGAGCCTCGTCCATATGGACAACAGCTTCATCGGCTGTCCGCTTCTCGTATTTAGCCTGCACTAATCCCATACTCTTGTGTATGCTAGCCATATCGAATTTCCAAGAGCTCTTTCCTGCTGTGACCCCAAATTTGCCATTGAAATCCCCGAACTGCCACGGTTTGCGCTTGATACTGCCTTGGCCCCCCAAGCAGCGGATCTTCGAGGGTCCATCATCAGCCATCTTATCCATGACCTCAATGGCGTGGTGATGCCTAGAGATATTGTAGTCGTATAGCCAGAATCTGCAAGGAGGCTCTAGACTCATCCAATCGTTCAGTGTCTCGTGATCGTAGAGCCTGGAAGGTATAATGTCATAGCCTTGATCAGGAACTGTATAATAGACAGTAATGCCACTTGGGACTGGGGAGGCGACGAGCGGGCTCCTCTTAGTATTATGAAAGTTCCAGGATGTACAGGGTTCGCTGTCCCAGCCAAATGCTGCTGCGATGGCTTCATGGAATTCGTTGAATTGAGTCTCCTCCGGCACACCCAGAAGTCGGCTCACAGTGGGGTCCGAAGTGTTGTACAGAGTGACCTTAATAAGGTAGATTTTAGGTGACATGGTCGAAGCTGCGGTAGACATCTTCGTGGCGCACCGTTGAGGAAGACAGATCTACCACTTATCAGTTTAGCACAGAGCAATTTTGGCCTCGAAAAGATTAAGTACTGAGTTTTCCTGGATCTTGATACTTCAAGATTCCAAAACGAAAATAAAATCCGTCTCAGGTGGCTACATGAAGAGTTAGCATGGATGAACAAGATCTGTACGACAGCTCACCTAATTAGATATGAAGAGCAGATTATCTGCCCGTTAAGGCTAAATGAGAGTTGAATATGAATGAATGGCTAAATGTGAGCTGAATGTGATGAAGTGATGAAGCTGTGAGCGAGGTGAAGTTCTCGACTCGGTCCATTCGGGGACTTTAGTTAAGAAGAGAAAGAGCTATCGTACCATCAAAGACGCTCTAAGCATCTCTTCAAATGGGGAAAGAACGAGCATTATGGATTACGAATTCAACGCTAAGAGGGTTATTACGGGCAGCTTAATTGTCCACTCGTTGCCCTACAAGTACACAGGCCTATTTCTCTGAAATTCTCTTTGTTTTTGTAGACAGGTCGTTTCATTCGAAGTCGTCCTCATTTTTTTACCCCCTCAGAGCTCTGTATTTGAGATTTCTGTACAGAATGCTTAGCCACTTACGCTTTGAGCTCTCCTAGGCTTGGAGTCCATGGGAGTGAACCTGAAAGGTTGATGAAGCCCGTTCAAGAGAGTCTAAGCTCAGATCGCCATAGTGTTCATACGAAACGACGTCCTTGTGCAGTCAAATATTCGACCGTTAACAAATGCTGTTCCTATTACTCTTCTAGCTCTCGTCTTAGATCTGCCCATCTCTTCGCTCGTAGAGGATCCAGTTTAGTCAACTCGTCCACCCAAAGGCCGATCTCGCTCATTCCTACCGGCCACCTGCCCCTGAGGCTTTTCTGTAGTATGCTTAGACTTATCAGCGATTGGTAGATCCACTTGCAGTCCTCAGCACCATCAAGCATTTCTTGGAGTCGCCCGATCTCCTGAGTGACGTATTCTGACCGCTCTTCTTCTGAGAGATCTGGCGCCATTGAATCTGCAGCGTATTTCGGATCAAAAGTGGACATCAGATTTTGGTGGTAGAACCACAAAGATTGGTCTTCCGAACCAGCCCAGAGCGCTCGCTGTATGAGTTCAAGCTCTTAAGTGTATGTGAGCAATGACAAAAGACTGGTGCTTCGCGAGGAGTTTGGTACCTTCATCAAGAAACTTGCGTCTTGCAACTTTATCAGCTTGTTTTTCGGCCAGAAGTTTAGGTATCAGCTTGCTTCGAGTGTGCCAAGCTGAAAAGTTTGACAAGTTCGTATTGATCATCTTCGTAGTATAATCGAATTCTTTCTCAGTCAGAGTACTTGCAGAGCCATCAGCTTGAAGCTCAGGACTCTCTAAGGCGTTGACTACGGTCCTGCGATAGCCCCATCCATGGAAGTTCCTGCTGTCCAGGCTCAGCATTTTACTAGCTAAGGCAAGCTCCTGCTGCCATAATTGCCGTCCCGCTACTACTGATAGGCAATGTGTAGACTGCTCTAATAGCCAAAGGCGGTAATTCCAGATCCAGTAGCATTTCGGGTATTTTCGCATTAGAGGGAGCAGAAAAGAGAGCTCGTCAGAAATGATATCGACTGAGTCGTCATGGCTTGTCTTACAACCCCGTCCATCCTCGCCCGATCTTGCGGACAGAATATGTCGAATGATCAGCCGACGGTGATTCCATATGGTATAATATTCCGGATTCCATCTCAAAAGCTTGGTTGTTAAATCCAACGTCTCAATCGTATACTGGCGCTCTTGAATCTGGACTCCATCAGAAGGAATATCAGTATGTGGGCTTGATGCGTACTCTCAGGTGAATCGACTCTACAAGGCTTTTGTAATCTTCAATTTTCTGTAATTCTTTTTGCCGGTCTTCGGCTGTCGCAGGCTGGACGCCACTGCCTCTCGGTATACCGTGCTGTCAGCCCATATCAGCCTCTACCATTCACGCCTTCCTGTAAACTACTTACACTCATCACACAATCAGACTTGATAGAACGGGACTACTTGAATAGAATGAGTGCAGGAAGTCGCGCTTCAACAGTTTGCTGCCTCAAATCAGCCCTACGGTCTTGGCTCTTTCTCACGCTTCACATGCCAGCTCGAACATCATCCTTCATCCTAAGATAACATCCAAAGCGCCATAGGCGTTCATCGATCATTACTAACATGCATTACAGCTATCCATAGCACTGAACTATTCACAAAGGAGCTTGCATTCATTCGCTCGGCACGCTCTTTTTCGTCTGCCTTTACTGCGGCTCCATTAGGCTTCTACTGCAATGCCTCGTCTCTTGTCTGGTTCTGTAGACGACACTTCATACTACACAGTGACTCAAAATGATGTCTACGCTGTCAATGCTCGCCCCTCACATACTGTGTCAGCTACTGACCTTCGATACCTTGCAAAAATGGAACATTTTCTTGCAGAAGCCCGCAAACATGGAGACTTTCAACATAACCTGCATGCTGCTCATTCTACGCCTCGGCCTCGTACAAGCTATAATGACCGCAGATCAGCTTCAACTTCTGATACCAGTGGTGTATTAGAGTCATTTTCTTCTCTAAATGCTTCTAGTCGCAACGATTGCCATGTCCCCGAACCATCAAACAGGGCATATCCGCTTTCACCAGCTTTCAAAAGTGGAGGCTATGCCGCTTCCGATCTCTCTCATGATGCAGATTCTTTGCCCTTTCCCCTCAATCCCACACCTATCTCAGCCCATATTTGTCCCGCAGTCATTGGTGCCATAGCTTCGCCAAGGACACCGAGTCGAAGATGGCCCAGTGGCAGACACTGCTGGACGCCCCCATCAACTCCCGATCGCTATATATCCAATCGGAAAAAGCCTCAAGAGGCTTCAAAGACGTTCCGAGTGAGCAAATCGCCACACCAACTTTCCAGCTCAGAGAGGCTCCTGCGTCATCCTTCTGCTACACCGGACCCATTTGGACCTTTGGTTGTTCCACGGACGCGAAATCATAGGACCACTGGTTCCGTAGTAGGAGACATGCAAATGCTACGCTCTCGTCCACGGACTATGGGATTTACTAATCTACTAACCCTTCCACAAGACACACTTGTCCTTCAAAACAGGCAGGTCAGCGCAGGAGCGGTCTGGAACGTTGGAGGAAGTAATGCAGCAACCCATTCTGGTCCTATCCGCAGTATTCCCGACGGGAGGGGAGGTTTTCTCAGTAGCGGCTCTAATGCGCCAATGTATACATCTCATTTTTATGACGAAGATGTCCTTGATCATGGTTTGGAGCGGATGGAAAGTAGGCTTGCGGCTGCCTTGGATATTGATCTGACAAGCAGAGTGATAGAGAACTCTCGAGCCGTTCGAACAACCAGGAGCGTAAGCGTCAATGTAACTGGCGTGAAGAGGAAGAGTGTGCACAGCGAACCGCGAATTCGATGGAAACATGGCGAATGGACTCAAGGTGAATTCCAATCGCGTATGTCTCTTTGCTTTCTTCTTGACTGTGTGACGGCAGCTTTAGAGTCGGTCATTGGAGGCGAGAGTGCTGACGTGCCATCGCACAGCGGCCAAGAAAATGCGAAAGGCAGAGCCTAGAGCTGTCCCAACAATACCGTTCAGATAAGCCACGCCCCTCTGAGCTACAATAAGGCTACCCTGACTTGGTTGTACAGTGCTGGATGCGCCAAGCCTTCGCGATGATTACTATTGCACAATCCTGGCCTACTGCCGCACCTCCCATGTCCTCGCTGTAGGCCTGGGTAACAGAGTCTACTTGTGGTCCGAGTCGGGTGGTGTACAATATCCGCCAGAGCTCAACACCGGTCGTATGACCCACGTCACTTCGGTGTCGTTTTCCTCCACCGAAGGAGGTCACAGCATCCTTGCTATAGGGCGAAACTCCGGCCAGGTCAGTCTGTGGAGTCTCCACGACGCAGAAAATATCAGGTTCCTGCGTAAGCTACCACGTGCAGTGGCATGTGTCGCATTCAAACCAGTCGTCACCCGCAGACAGTCTAAGCACTTCAACTGTATGATGGCAACCGAGGAACTTCTTGTTGGGGATGAGATAGGCACTGTGTATTATTACTCAGTAGAGTGGATGAGCAAAGAACAGTTTGATATTCATCAGTACGAAGGCTCGATGACGTTGCTCGCCAAAATCACAGTGCACAACCAGCAGATATGTGGGCTAGCCTGGTCAGCAGATGGCGAGTTCTTCGCCACGGGTGCGAATGATAATGCATGCTGCTTGTTCGAGACCAAGGACATATTTGCGCCACGCCATCCTACAAAAGACGCCCTCTCTACTTACAGAAGTCCCTTTCAAACTTTGCTGGGGGGTTTTGGGTTGCCGAAATTCATCGCACGGATTAACAACCACTCCGATTCCATGGAGGTCACAGCTAGCAGCACTCATGTTAGTGAAAGCAGCACCGTTGCGAGTCGTAATAACTCCCTTCTCATTGTCAATGGAGCTCAGAAGCACAAGTGGATGCACAGCGCTGCCATCAAAGCCATCGCTTTCTGCCCTTGGCAACGCGGGTTGATAGCAACCGGAGGTGGATCCAACGACCGGGCAATACATTTCTACCACGTATACTCCGGAGCCTGCCTTGCTACAATAAATGTTTACACCCAAGTCACTTCATTAATATGGTCAACCACTCGTCGAGAGATTGTAGCCACATTCGGCTACGCACAGCCAGACCATCCCTACCGCATAGCTGTGTTCTCCTGGCCCGATTGCAAGCAAGTGGTGGCTATACCTTGGGCGAGTGACATGCGTGCTCTTTATGCCATACCATACCCTGGCGGTCCAGGCGAGACCACGGCGAATACGAGCATGGGCGAAACGTGGTTTTCGCGGACGAAGGAGGAAGGATGCATTGTAGTCGCATGCTCGGATGAGAGTGTCAAGTTCCACGAGGTCTGGAGTGGTGCGAGCAAGTCCACGGATACTCATATGGGATTGTTAGGAGGTAGTGACATCCTTGAAGGATTGGAGGGTATCGATAAGGAAGGGACCACAGTCATTCGTTAATACAAGCTCGGCACTGATATTTTTATTTGGGGTTTTGTAAGGGTAACGACTGTAATGAGCGTCACGGTGATCAACCTGTAGGGATTACAACGCATGAGGGAGTGGTTCCTATCCTTAGTCCTCTCGGCGTTGCGAGGAGTTACTGAAGAGTCTTTTGATCACTGACACGTCTAGTTAGCTGAAAGCCTCACACCCTGGCATTCGTTGAAGAACCTCTCCACAACACAGCAGCACGATCCGTTGTCTGATTGAACCTTCATCCTCTAATTCCAGCACCCGTTCATTCATCATTCAGCAACACCTCATCCTCTCCTTCAAATCCCCTTCTCATCCTCATTACCTCTCTATCCGATAACCAGAATGTCCGTAGCGCGAAATAGAGAAAGAAGGCTATAATAATAGCTGCAACGGTGCCGAATACGATGCAGACGTAGTAATTGAATTTGGTGGTTGGGCTGGCCATCGTAGGTGGATTTTGGGGGCGAAGACGAAGGAGCAGGTTGGGTTGTGCGTCTTGGAGGCACGGATAGAAGTGTAGAGTTTCCGGTGTGAGGATGTAGATGAAGAAGGGCAAATAAGGGAAGCTTTTGGTGGGAGATTGTCGGAAACTTTCTGTTGGGAGAAGAGCGTAGCGAATGTGGAGACGGTGGGTGTGGCTTGGGCGGAAGAATGTTGTAAAGTAGCCAGATTCGAATGGGAAAACAAAGCCCAACTTTTCGCTTTCTATGAACAGATGCTGATATTGCAAACCCCTGGTCAAAGCTTTATACTCCCTTCCACGAAGCCGTAACCGTTTCAAAGCATCGGCGTAATAAAGGCCGCGGTTTCTGTCCGAACAACCCCTTTCCATCATTCTCGCACGTTAGAAACCATCCAAGAGGCTCCAGACTCTCTAATCTCACTCCCCTCCGAGCCGAACGAGGGTTATAGCATTGTTAGAAAGGAAGAATGAAGGCAAAAGAGATTCTCATACAATAGTTCCCACCACGGCCAATTACCCCATGAAGAGAAGCACCTAGATAAATCTTCAAGTCATTATGATATTCACACGCCTCAGTCATGTTTATAACGTTCAATTAATTCTACCATAGCGACTGAACCCAATAGCGCAATGAGAAATGCGTTGACTTGAACCTGTCAAGTCTTGGCATTGAATCGTAGCCCTACAGCCACCAAGAACAGTTAGTGCCCGCTCCTTAGCTCCCACACACTTACTCTTACGCGAAAATTCCAGCTTCCACACAGAACACCTCGTACGAGCCATCCACCACCCTCACCCTCCATCTTGACGTAATCACCCCGCCGTCAAGATGAAGCTCAATATCTCCTACCCGGCCAATGGCACCCAAAAGCTCATCGAAATCGAAGACGAACGCAAACTCCGCGTCTTCATGGACCGCCGCATGGGACATGAAGTCTCTGGCGACAGCGTGGGCCCTGAATTCAAAGGCTACGTCTTCAAAATCACCGGTGGCAACGATAAACAGGGTTTTCCCATGAAGCAGGGGATCATGCATCCTACGCGTGTCAGGCTACTTTTGAGCGATGGACATAGCTGTTATAGGCCTAGGAGGTCAGGGGAGAGAAAGAGGAAGAGTGTCAGAGGGTGTATTGTGGCGATGGATTTGTCGGTATTGGCGCTCAGTGTGGTCAAGCAGGGAGATGAGGAGTTGCCGGGATTGACAGATAAGGTGTTGCCGAAGAGGTTGGGGCCCAAGAGGGCGACAAAGATTAGGAGGTTCTTTGGATTGAGCAAGCAGGATGATGTGAGTATCTCCTATATAGCTGGTGGCTGGCAGCAATATGAGATTGAGGCTTGGTGCTGATGTTTTGGTTTCTTACAGGTCCGCAAATTCGTCATCCGTCGTGAAGTTCAGCCCAAAGGCGAAGGCAAGAAATCATACACCAAGGCCCCCCGGATCCAGCGTCTCGTCACTCCTCAACGTCTCCAACACAAACGTCACCGCATGGCTCTTAAGCGTCGTCAAGCTGAGGCTTCCAAGGATGCAGCGGTATGTCAACTTCTGCGAATATGGTTGGGAGGGCATGCGGGCTAATTAGGGCGCTACAGAACGAATATGCCCAGATCTTGGCCAAGCGTGTCAATGAGGAGAAGGCTAAGAAGACCGAGTTGAGAAGTAAGTTGAACTCATATCCTAAGTGTTGTTAGATATATGCTAACCATCACATAGAACGAAGAGCGTCGTCAATGAGGAAGTAAAGCATGGATAGGGTAAACAGGAGCGCACGAAGGGTCGAAACGGAGTTGATATGTCCAAGGGCTGCCGCCGTAGTCTACATGAGGCTTTAAGATAGCTCAGCATATGCTTGCGGTGAATCAGTCTCATTGAATGCAAAAGCATGTACAACACGACAGACTCATAGAGCAATGTTGGTGAATAGTACTCGATTTCATGTGCATGCGACTCTACATGGTGCGATCAGACATTGACACGTCATCCCAAGCTCAAAAGAGTCTATCCTATCCACAATATCCAAACGCCGAAGGCTCCGATGCTGATCCTACTTTTATGTCCAACTAGTTCATGCTGGCGGTGCGTTGCTGAACAGATAGGAAACACTCTCCCCATTGTGTGTGCGTCTGCAAGCCTCTGCGCAATCGCATTAGCACCCCCTTATACCTCCACAAATAGAATCAACCAGACTCACCAGCCAGCGTTGGACTAATATCAATAATCCTAATCTTATCGCACTCCTTGTCCTTCCCCAATAATGGCACCGTGTTCGTAACCACGACCTTACTCAGTGTATCACAGGCATTCAATTTCTTAATCGCATCCCCGCTCAAGATCCCATGCGTCACCACACTGATGACTTGAGTGGTGCCGTGTTGGGCGAGCACTTCGGCTGCGGTGCACAGCGTGCCGCAGGTATCAGCCATATCGTCTATTAGGATGGCAGTCTTGCCGCGTACTTCGCCTGTGAGTGTCATGCGGGAGATCTCGCCGGGCCTGGTGCGCTCTTTGCTGGATAGGGGATTAGTTACGTCTCGGGGTATCGGCAAGGAGGGATAAATACTGGATCACGGCGAAAGGGAGGTCGAGCCGGCCGGCTATGGATGTTGCTCTGCGTTTGTTAGCACCCAGAACTGTATCAACAGACAGCGCTGAATGTGGGAGCTACCTCTTCACTCCGCCAGCATCTGGAGACACTATAACTGCTTGATCCAGGCTGACGTTTTCTCGAATCCACCTGAGGCTGGTTGGCTCAGCATACAGATTGTCCACCTAACCAAGATAATCAGTCGGGAGCCGGTATCCTAGCTGTTATGGCTAACCGGTATATTGAAGAAGCCTGCCAAGGTCAGGAACTTGAAAGTATCCATGTTTTAATGGGGAAACACACCTTGAATTTGTGAGGCATGTAGATCCATTGTAATTACATGATTCACACCCTGCCAGCCAGTTTTCAGCAGCGTATCTAGCATTGTAGAGATTGTCTGACTTACGGCTACCTCTAACATTCTGGCGACAAGTTTGGCTGCGCGATGCTAATGTTAGCCCGTCTCTCCAAGCAGGGCCTCAGGAAAGAGTATACCTGTGATCGGTGCTCTTGATCTGTCTTTCTTGTCTTGTCTAATGATCGTGGGCATTCAGCGTAGCCCCTTGAACAAAGAGGAAGGGGGAAAACCTGGCATATGGATAGCAAGGGATTACAGCCGTCTATGATAACTTAGCTCCGCTTTCCTCTGGTGAGGTCTCTAGAAGCTTACAATTCGTCTAGCACTGGCATCTTTGCATGCTCTTATCATAATCAGGAGCTCCATGAGATCATCGTTTACATCTCCAGGTGCAGTTGACTGTAGTACCTTTTGCTCCGTCAGTCTCGGTGTGGACGACATTTACACTATGTAGAAAACTTAGATAGTGGCATACAAAGACATCCTCGTCCCTCACGCTCTCTCCAATTGTCAGAGATATCCTTGATCGATTAGTGCAACGCATTGGAACGAATCTGGTTGTCTCACTCGTGGTTACTGTCTCTACATTGTGTGTTTTAGCGTGTGATCTCTTCCTAGTCCATTGGCTTGGATATTTGGGGACCCATACTGCAGACTCAAAATTTGTGACTTCACACACGCATGATTAGTAGAGATACCAATGTTTCCTGCGAGCTCATACTTGCTCAATACCCAGCCTTTAATCTCGATCAGCTATCGAATGCTTTTTGGAAAGGCATCTCCTACCTATCAGCCACCAATTTGGCTAGATCTGGATGAGAGTTGCCCGTCAGAAGCTTGATTGAATTGGTTGCCATGTCCGGTAATCTGTATCTGCCCACACAGCACAAAAGCAAGACGACCTAGGTAAGATAATAACTTTATGAACATACAGAAAGGGTCCTACCCGAATATTCAAGGTTTTCAGCCACTTTGACGGGGCGGGCCGCTGGATCTAGTTCTACCTATTACTCGATCTGGTTAGCGCCTGCAATGATATGTGCTGCGCGACGAGATCAACTTGACTAGGAGCTTTTTGTAGATCGGGAAGGCCAAGAGGTCTCACTTATTATAAGTATCAATACATTATTGGCATCCGGAATCAGCCTAGAGACATCGATACTGCCTGGCACCACTAGATAGGAGGGATGGCGCGAAAGATGCAATACCGATATGAGCGAGTAAAGTCATCTCTTCTCGCAGCCAGAAACACCTCAAACCCGAAACAAGTAAGAAAACACATATTAATAATACAAGTAATTCTAGGTTTTCCCACGAACGAATCCCTGCAATCTCGCTGAACCCATACATCAGCATACCTTGCGTGGTCGATCAGTGAGTCTCAGACCCAATAAGACTTCGCCCGATCACCGTGGTGATGCGACATAGGCGACCATTTGCCGGGCTTTGACTGTAAATTCATCTCCCATTCAACGTCCACAGTCTTCCGAATGCCACCCGTCTCCACATCACCACTGCCATCACCCAGGCTACCGAGGCTTAGATCGTCATGCCGGGCCGGGAAACCTCCTATGGTGTCAGTTTGGTGCTTTTCGTTAGGATTCTGGGAGCTGAATGCCGATAACGATAGAGGTCCCGGAACTTTATGGAGTCGACGCTGATCGTCGAATGTCTGGGGCGCCGTATCATTCATCGATTTGCCCGTCAAGCTACGTATCTTCTGCTTTGTCAGCCTGAAGAGAGGTTTTAGAGTTGGGATGCAGGCGGTTATGAAGCCGATGTCCTGTTCTAAGCTGGATGAATAGGTGATCAGTCAGAATGGCTATTGATAGGAGATAGAAATGATAAAGGAAGGGCGCGAACGGGCACGGAAGATGCCCTTACACGACAGTGATATCTAAACCGAAGATATTCCCTGTATCTACCGTTAATCTGACGAGCTTGCGATAGGAGGTGCAGAGCTGTCTCCTAGCAGGGGTAACGTACAGGTCACATCCCCCTCCGTCAAGGTCTTCGTTAAACAGGTCCGGACAAGAGCGCATACCCCCGTACTAGACATTGTATATTATTATCGGAGGCGCGTGACCAACAAGCAATTGAGCGACTGGAAAAGCTTACAAGAACCCCAGGGCCATAAGAACGCAGATCCCAACTTTCACATTTGGCCGCATTTGCACATTCCACATGCACAGCATTGGTAGACTAGCAAGCGTCCAGTCACTGACCACGGAGACGACTTTCAGATATTAGCCCCGCAAAAGCATGAAGCAGAGAGAACAACTCACCTCCGTTATAATAGGCCTCAAAGTTGATGACTGCGGGAGAAACGCATTTACCGGGAACCAAGGGATTCCAATTTTTGCTCACCGGCCTACATTCAGCCAGAAGAATGGACAGAGAGGACAGGTTCGTGATTATTATAAAGCCGGTGACGATATAGAGAATCCACTCCCACTTTCTTATTGTGCCAAAGATGCGCAACAGGAACAGGCAAACAGAGAGCCTGGTGGCTAACAGGGAAAAGGCCGTGAGTATTTCCGACAGGAATTGCCATTTACTGACTTGAACAAGTTGGAGCAAGAGCTGTGGCGTGAGGGAAAGGTAATACTCATGTCTTCCGAGCCCAGCCCGGATCGCGAAAGCCGAGAATGGCGCTGCTATGATCCAAATCATCTAATACCCTGGTCAAAAAGCCGAGCATATTCATCGAAGCCATAACCCAAGACTCACGTAGGCAACAGAGATGAATAGATCATCCAGCCATAGTTTCTTTGTGATGCGATATCTGACATATAACCGAGCGAGAATGAACGCTGTGGAGATGACATGGAAAAGGATGATTATAACGGCTAATGTAGGACCACGGTTGCGGTCACCATCAGCTGGCGGACTAAGAGATGGTATAGATCCGTCCGTGCTCATTGTGTAGAGGTCCGATGGTCGTCTTGGAGGAAGACAATACTAGGTTCGATGGATGTTCTGTGGGTAGGGAATTTTAGGTTCAAAGAAACGAAACGCCGAGCATGGGATACATAAGATGTGGAGCAAGAATAGGATATATGACGATGGCGCACAACAAAGAGCAGAAATGATCTGGAATCCTCCATGGAGATTGGGGGAAAAAAGAAAAGCACACACTTAGAATGGTTTACATCACACTTGCAGAAGATTGGCGATGCGATCGTACCTGATGTAACAAATGGGGAATAATGCATATAAACAATAGTGTAACACTACCAGTCCCATTGGTCACAAGAGAAGCTGGCGCCACACCACCGAGAAGATGACCAAGGAGCCGAATGTGTATGCCATGACTGTTCAACTCATACGCAATGTCATTTTTGTTTTTAAAGAGTCCGTCACAATTGAAATCGCATTATCCTGGACAGGTGCTCCAGGCGATGCCAACTCTGCAGTAGGTCATGACTGAGGTATTTTCCTCGAAAGACAGTGCGGACAGTCAATCCATAGTATTGCGTTCTGTTCAGCGCTCACCTTTGTGCTTGTAGAACTATGTCTCAGAGATCCCGCCCTGGTGTGAATTGCTTTGCATGGCAGGCCTGATCTGTAGGCTAGCTCTGAGATCGAAGCCATGGGGGCCATGTGTAGCGGGCCGTGCAAGTATGCAATAGGCATCGTGAAGATCTACGCCACCGTTAGGACCACATAGCGTGCAGTGACACGGGCTGGCAGTTTTTGACATTTGTTTCGGCACTTCTCACCAATTTGCCGCTATATCGGAAAATTTTCTGTTCAGACGCTCTTTCTGATCACTGTAAGACCCCAAATATCATCGCAAACGAGAACAAACACAGAACTAGCAGAGAAGAGTAGAAAGGTCATCGATGTCTCCGCGGTTCTACCAGGCGTCATTGAGGAAGAATGGAATGAGACAGCGCCCAGGCTAACCCTAAGCGATCCCCTCGCAGCCACTATGAGCGGCCTCGGTGGGACTCTAGGGATGGCGCCGGGGGGCCCATCGGGAAGGCCAAATTGATTCTTTTTTGACCATGGCGGGGGATGACAGCAAGCTACCTATTCAACCCACCGCGGCCCAGCGGAGCTAGGAGTGGCACAGGCATACGCCACCACCGATTGAATTGAAACGGGCCCAAAGCCAGTGCCTTGCATATTGCACGGTACGAGACTGGTACGGGATTGAGATACGGCATTACGTGCAGACACTAAGATCAGACTAACAGCGCTGAGGCCCCCTCGTAAACTACGTTCCGCTTCTGAAGCTCGACCCGGAGTTTTATTCCCTGTACAACACCTGTCAGATCTGAAGACACTCAGCCGATATTCAAGGTCCCAAAAAAATGGTACCTGGACAGGCGGCCAGTATTACGTGTGGCGCAAGATTGCGAACAGGGGAGGGAGCATTGTTGTGGTTTTTGATTGTCAAAGTCAACTACATGAATGCATCGATTCCCATCAGCAAGGTGGTCAATCACGATCCAAATTTGTGTGGCTATGAGATTCTTATGTAAAAGCCCCCACAATATGGCCGTCTACACTGTATATGGGTGACTTCTCGATAAATGAATGAGTGAGGAGCCCACACTATCGAAGAGAATATGCTTACAGATACTTGGAATTGTATCAATTGGTTCTCTTAGTCATGTTTCTGATACCAATAGAGACACGATTGTACTGGCTGGATATCCCATACATTTCCTGGTAGCCTTTTCCGTGTTGAAAATGCCTGGAGTTCTTTTCCAATCACCTTGTTAACCACATCTATACGACATCAAGTTGATACAGCCTCTGGACTACCATGTCATCTCCAACCCTTTCTACGTGGCCTTCTACTGATGTTCATGAACCCAACCTCGCATCCCGCTCGTCGTCCTCGTTGTTCTCGGACGACGATGTTTCCCCAATATCACCAGATAAGCGGAATTCCAAAGCTGTCGAGTCAAGCTTGATGCCTACAAGAGCTGGTAAGCCTACGAAAGACCTCCGTTACCTACTTGAAATCACTGTCTTATCCTACTAGTATGATTTTACGCTGATCTTACCCCAGTCGTGAAGCCAATGCGAGCGTGCCGGAATTCTCGAAAACGTCTGTGTTCCTTCCAGCCGCATCTGAATTCGCCGTACTATGCCCATTTTCTACAACATCGCCGATATCTATTCAGAAACCCCTTGCTCACCGATGTCTAGCTCTGTCAAACATGATTTCAGATTCAAACGATGAGCTGGGTCTTCGCTCATCATACTCACAAATCACCCGCGCACATTTCGGTCTGCCCTTCGATGGACCACCTGTGCTTGCGAGAAACGCTCGAGGGCGAGAGAGACCAGGATTTTTCGGGTCTATGAAAGCAGTCTGCGTGAATGAGACCGCCTTAAATGATGAAAGACTGGTAGCATTGGCCAGGAAATTAGTAATTCTATAAGCGCATGATCATCATTACTCTACTAACTTCGAAGCTTTGCCTGAACCTCCCCGGCGACGTCGTCTTAATCGATAAGACAGAGTCGATAGCATATTACAAACAAACGTTAGACCCCTCAATATGCGGTGTCATCGTTCGCAAAGATTGCGGCACAATCAGCGTTAAGATCTTCGAGACAGGAGAGGTCCTTAAGGTGGAACCGTGCAATCGATTAGGTGGTCCTGATGAAGACGGCAGCATTGTTCTAGTGGTGAAGAAGCCTAACGAAACGGCTTGTATCTACGGGACGCCAGCAGTACAATTTTTGCGTCGCGTCACTTTAAAGAGAGAGTTTGAACTCTTTGAGGATACAGCTGTAAATTGGGAGGCCATTGAGGAAGCGGCTAAGATTGATTATGAATTTGAGAATTTCACAAGAGAAGAAGCTGAAGCTAGGGAGCGTGGACGGAGATCTGATGCTGAGAGGAAGTGGCGAGAGAACGAACCTGAGATAGACGCTGGGCAGTGAGACAGAGAAGCACACTGATAAGGCACGTTACGCAAGACCATGAGCGGAGTATGCATGGAACTCAAACTCTGGCAGAAATGATCATCAGTGCTGATGAGTAAGGCTGAGAGCATTCTGCGGCTACCTTCAATATAGTATTCGACATTCTCTACCCGAGCTCCATACGGGAGTAGATCTGGTATCACAAGCCTCTAAACTTCTCCTATCTACATCATCTCAAAGTGGTACAAAGTGGCGTTCTTCGATCAATGTAACACCATAAATTCACTATGAAGGGTTTTCAACACAACAAAATTGTTGTTGATCCACAATTTTTCCTCCTAGCAACGCAACTTGTTACATCTCGGCAACAGAGTATCGCGTCCACGTTTGGTGTTATTGAATCTTCAACGGCGCCCCTTCCCTCTACAAAACTCAACCTCGCACCTTCCGTTACAATAAACAAGCCACCATGTCAACACGTCGGAAACCGCGACCCTCGCGAGCCAAGTCCTCGCCATCTAAATCGTCGCCACTCAGACCGGCCTCACTGAACTCGTCACCTCTCAAATCGTCCAAAGCCACCAAGAAGTTACCGACATTACCCTCATCTGATGTGGGTGAACATAGCATGGACGACTTTCCAAGCTTGAATAATGAGCAGTCGTCTACGCTCTTGTCACCTGAGAATGATCTTGCCCCGGATACGTCTGCTACTAGCGGCGAGCAATCATCCGCGCCTCAGGCAAGTGCCTCAGCGTCTGCAGACAACCGGAATGGAATGAGAGCTCGCACAGTGAGCGAGCTTCCGTCGCTACCGCTTCCGTCAAAATCGCCGCTATCAAAGGCTTTCATTAAGCAGCTCAGACAGCTCATTCCTACCGGTCCGCTCATCCCATCCTTGGCTCATAAACAATATATCCATACGCACCATATTCTTCACAAGGGTTTTGTATTCTCCTTGTTTGAGTGCGTTGTCATATGCGCTATACGGATGTTTGTCCAAAACAGAGATGGTAGTTGGGCTGACGATGATACGGCTATCGAAGTTCTCAAAGCTATACGGGATACCAAATCTACTGTCGACTGCGGAGGCCTTTACGAGCAGATAATCTTGAAAGGATCATCTGGTAATCAGAACCGGGATGACTGGGAAACGCAAGTCTATAACGAGCTCCAGAATCGCAAGTCGTTATGGGCTGAGACCGCACAAGCATACTGGAAGGGTTGGATAGCTTACATGAACAACATTTGTCGGCGGTGAGTGGTGCCTCTGAAATAACGGTATCATAAAGCTCACTATTCCCAAGCTATAAAGATGAAGGGAGGCTGGAAGAGATCACAGGAGTCGTCACTGAGATTGACGTAGAGCCGTTCAGGACAGTGTACGAATCCGGCCAGCCTCTGTCTTTTATGCAATGGATGCCAGTGCAGAGGAACGGGCGGGGGCTGAATCAAGTACGACTGCCAAATCAAATGCGATTGCCAAACCAGTGGGCGAACCGAACGGCAATGCTAAATGCGATGCAAATGCGGTTACCAGATCAGGGGCCAAACCGAACGATGTTGCCAATGTCACCACAGACGCAAATGCAGATACCCTACCCGTGGGAATATCAAGGACGGATACCAGGCCCAGCACCAATGCAATTCCAAGATCAGTGGGCAAATCAAACGGCGATGCCAGTCATGGCAGAGTATCCAGTACAGGGAGCGAGCCAAATGCTTACCTATCAGCAACTGCAGATGCAGATGCAGATGCAGCTACAAACACAGGGATACATGCCGCACATGGAACAGATGCAGGCGGAGGGACTGCTACTGATTCCGTCAAACCCCGAATTGCAGATGCCAGCACCGAAACGACCAGCAGAAGCGTCAGATATTGCTGGCATTGCGACGCAAATGCTTACGCCATTCCCGATTCAGCCGCCCACGTTAGCAAGCCAAGCATTTCCTCTCGAACGCCAGCGAAGACGAGCAAAGAATGAAGGCATGCAAGAGTAGTGAGCATCGATCCACGAGTGGTCGAGAGGACAATGAAATTCTGGAGGTTCGAGAGGTATTCAGAGGGAAAAGGATTTGGTTGATGCTTAGCTAACGTCATATCTAGGTTCAATCTCCTAATTAAGCCCCCCTCAACCCGGAAATCACGCACCACTTCCCATGATTCACATTTCAATTTACACAAAATACAGGGTACTACCTTCACGACCGACCGCTTGAGTTGGTGTCAGGATACCCTTCCTTCGTTTATGCATACCAGGCTGGCTGCTTTCCCAGTCTTCCATCTTCTTCGGCGCCGCAATATTGCTCTTGCTCTGGTCGGGCAATACTCCCCGGGCCAAGTCATCGGCTCACAGTCTGCCTTAGCGTTTACAGCCATACATTTCTGTCCTTCTTTTAGGTATGACCATTCATTCAATCGCCGAAGATAACGATGACTTTCTGCATGATTGAGTCCTTACGCGCAGCAAATTCTTCATCGCTTATATCCATGTGACTCAATCGCTTTACCCTGAGATCTTTGACATACATAGAATCCGCTATAAGCTTTTGCTGCCGTTGCTTCTTCTTATATAACCTTGGAGGTGGCATCAGCAATCCTTGGTCGACGAATTGAGACTGGCTTTCCACAGGCGATGACGTTGGCGTAGGTATCGTAAGTGTAATTTCCTTCGGATACTCAAGAACACGGTTTGGTCTACTCTCTGGTTTCTTGTAAGTCTTATAAGGGATGGAATGACGTTCGCGTATGTTGGCTATGTAGCCTCTTAGCTTCGATTGCTGGCGCGGTGACTGAGACCAGAGGACTCGTGGGGACTCATGGAAGGGTAGGAATAGCTCGTTTGGTGGATTATATGGTGGTGACAACGTCTCAGCCTCTTCGAATATGACTGCTTGTGAGATGGGCTTGCCACTAACTAATTCGATGGGGAGGGGTGTGCCTGGTCGCAGGATTTGTGGAATGTCTCCAGACTTTTCGAAGGGATCTGATACATTGCTGATGCCCGTGCATTCGAGTCCTAGAAATGCTGTGCCAAAGTGGTCCTGAGATTTTGGCTCATCCAGCTCAAAATCGAACATTTCGCAATCACCCGAAGCTTCCCTCCCCGTGTCCGGTTGCGGATATTCCGCCAGTCTGCTTGGAGGGCAATCATTATCAATGCCGAGAAAGGAGTTCAATTTACGGATTTGCCGGATCTGGCTTTGGCTTGGTGAGTAGAAATCTTCGTCGATGGCTGGATTGAGCAAGTCCTTCTCTAGAATTAGGATGGAGGCAGTATTTTGACTCACTATGTCCCGCGACGTGATGTGGTAGAGGTCTGTACTGAACTTTCCTGGTTGCGGCTTTCTTCCCTCCAGACTCTCATACTCAGCGTCGTTATCCGTGTCCGGTATTCCATGCTCTAAATATGGGCTGAGGCCATTGTCTCGGATTGATGGCGTTAAAGGGATGATGTGGTTTTGAGCAGCATGCTTCAGCTCGTCGTCCATCTTTTCAGGAGGCATCTTTGGCCCCCGATTGCGTACATAACGTGATTTATTATTCTGACTTGCGATTTTCCTTGCTGGGAGCGATTTCGAGCGGCTGCTATCTCTGTACCTCGCCCGGCTCCTGGCGAGTATTTCGTCGAGGTTCTGCAGCTCGGTCCAGTGCTCGAATGTGGGAGACATTGTTGGTGTTGTGGTTATTATATATTATAGTAGCTCAACTTGGTTACTGTTTCTTCTTACCTTGTTTATTTGGTAGCCTGCTTCGTGGTGCTGTGATGCTTAAGGGATCCTTTTGATATTCTGGGTGAGAAGAGGCGCGTCAAGGGACAATCACGGTATATGTGCGTGGGAGCATACAAAGCGCGTGGTTGGGAACAAAGGGGGACAATCGGCTTTGAGCTTCTTCTGCATGCATCTGAATAACCATACTGTCGTTGACAATGAGGATTTCGCAAGATAGTTATCGGGGGCTTTGTCTTGAATACTTTGACATATTCTTCGCACTAATGACGACGGGAGATCTGCCTGAGGGCGCTTTAACGGTTCGTCCTATATGTTCTATCACCGGAGATACAAAGCCTTATTGTTCCAGGATAATGAGATTGTGTTCAAGGTTAGTAACGGAGCAATCTGCCTACATAAGTATCAAAACCAAATATCCGGCTTAATACTTCTTTGGATTAAATACCTTGAGGCTTCCTTCTTTTCCTTCGTCAAACCACACTACTAACCAGCAAAAGAGGGTATACCCCCTTTGCTTCCACTTCCAGCGCAGCACATACTGCTAACGCGACAACACCACTCTAGCACGCTCATAAATAGCTAAAAGTCTTGCGTTCCAAGCACAAAATGCGTCCAGAGAATATCCTGGCCTGGGCAGAAGGCGTTGAATTTGGTCATCCTCCTCCATCGCAGCCTGCCTTCGACCACTTTGGAACTTCGCTTCCCAATACGCAGAAAACTGCACCTTCAAATCAGGCCGACGCCGAGGCCTACCTAAACCATATCAGAAAGCGACGGGCGGAAATAGAAGCGCTTGAGAGAGTTACTCGGCAACAAAAGATCCTCTTCCCGAATATTGAAGCCAAAGGTCATCCTCCTCCATCGCAGCCTCCCTTCGACCAATTTGGCAATCTGCTTCCCAATATCTCAAAGACTGGATCTCCCACTTGGGATCGCGAAGCCTACCTGAACCATATCAGCAAGCGAAATGCGGAAATAGCAGAGCTTGCGCGAGTTACTCGGCAACAAAAGATTCTCTTCCCAAACAGTGGAGTCAAAGATCTAAAACCAGAGCCAAGACCATACCAAATTCCTCGGAAGCCAATTGCCAAACCCAATGAAACTTATCCACCTCCTCCACAAGCCGTACTTCTGAGGAACGGGGAGACTAAGAGGCTCGACAAAATATCTACCTACTTAGAACGCGTCCGGGAACTTGGTTATCCTGAAGCCTTATGTCCGTTGGCCATAGCGGAAATCCCAGCGAACAATACTCGTGGAGCTGACTGTACGGGTGCCGAAGTTGTCAAACAAAAAGATGATTGCCAAAATTGTCACCAGAATCAAAATTTGAATACGCCGAGCTACAGAGACGGTAGCCATACCCCACAAGACTCATTCCTCGCCCCAGAAACATCACCATCATCCGGAGAGGCTCTTGCTCTGAGACCCGCCCAAGCCGCTATCTCAGACCCTGTGACTGAAGCCATCCCTATTCTCCAGCAAATTGATAAGCCCCCGACAGCCCACAATACTCCCACGGACCACCAGTTCATCGAGAATGAAATGCGCCGTCTAAGTGTGTGATCGAGTATCTCACGCAGCAATGCTGCGAGAAGACCCTCGAAGCCGATTGTTGATCGGATGGCTGGCTGAACCGACAAGGAATGTGAATAGTGATGATAGCTGTAAGGATTAGAGATCGAGTGGAGGTAGGTGTTGGGGTGCCTTTGTTCGCTTCTAGCTTTTTTGCATATTGTAGTAGGGCAGGTGAACTTAGGTTCTACGGGTTTAGGTAGGGAGGACTCTTAGGTTGAATCTTAGTATCGTTATAGTAGGCTTGATATCGATCCGATGATTTAACGTTCTTTACATCTTCATATACGATTCGATTGCGTGATCTGTTGTGGTACAGGTCTTGAGGCTGTGGCCGTGTCTCGCGGACGTGTCATTTTCTGTACGGAATCGATAAAGGTATTAAAGATCCATTGTTGAGGGAACAAAGTGATGGCTGGCTGTTAGCTGTCTTTATGATTCCATTGCACAATCGCTTTGTGTTCTGCACTCGCTTTTTGCTCATTGTCCGGAGAACTTTTCGTCACATAATATAAGACATGGACCCACCGTATGATGTGCTTATAAGAACTCCCCTGATACTTCCTCCAGACGCTGACCTTCGACTTCCTCATACAATACTCTCAGCGCAACTCAAAAACGAGCAATACAGATCATACTACAAAGGGAACGATGATCTCAACCGAATACATCCAGGCCAGTGAGAAAGCTCCTCGGATCATGATGCATAAGACCCATAGCACGCGTCGCTGTCTGAAAGGCATGCTGAAGCGTGTGTTTAGGAGCCAGAAGAAGAAGAACGAGTACGCTGGATGGAACTGTCACGCAGAGTCATCTAACTCTCGCAACGCTACTGAACCACCCAGAATCAGCTCGTTACAATTCCTTCTTCAATCACCCGCCCGAAGGAGCACCACCCTCCTCCAATCATACCCAGAATTCCACGACCTCTTAGACTTTAGCACCTGGCCTTCCCTACCACCACCCACCAATCTCTCGCGCGCACCCCAACAGCTCAATCCCTGGCAGACACCCGAGCAACTCAACCTCATGATTCGCCGCTGGATCGACTCCCACGACTCCGCTTTACCGCCACCAGATTTCAAACACGCATGCCCAATCGCTTATCACCATATTCGTGGTATCATGACGGGAGATGGGATCAATGATTGGGTTACTAGAGCGGCGGTGTTGGCGGAGGTGGATAGGGTTAGGATGGCGATGTTGGAGGCTACTATTCTTGGACAGGGGGCCGGGGACGGGAGAGGGTGGGATTTGCAGGCTCTGCAGGCGGTGCATAAAGCGGTATCTAGGTTGGGTGCGCAGGGGGAAAGTAGATGGTAGATTTATGGAGGGGCCTGTGAGGTTGTCTGATTAGGGGTAGTCGTCTTATATGTCGAGTAATATAATTTCGTTGGAGTATTCAATGGCGCGAACGTTATGTATGGAAGGTCCTGTGGAGTCAACGTACCACTCTCACGTCTATTTTCCTGTTAAACCCCGCTCCTGGGATGTTTGTTTTCCTGCGCACGTCCTGCGCTGACTAGACGTGTTTCGCATTGGCTTTATCTAGGTAAGAGTTCGTCGTAAGACAAAAAAACTTGAACAAAGCCGTCTTTGTCTTTCCCACACAAGGGCTTTGTACTGTGCCTTGTACCCGGCCCTGTCTAGTATAGCCTTATATTCCACCCACCTTAACACCTCATGCATGCTCGCCTACCACGTCTCCATGTATGTTCCCGGTTCCGCATCATCACGATTTTCGCAGTCAACTTGCCAATTGAAAGGGCACTTCCTCTCAACAAATGCATGACAGTGATCCTTCGAAACAGCACACCCTATTCAACGATTGTCGCGAGGCCGACCAGGATCATGTCAAAGTCTCAAACCGCGAATCAGAGGTGTCGAAGGGCTCTCCAGAAGGTGAGCCAGCTCGTGGGACTATCCAGGCTTAGTGAGAAGCCAGAAAGCAATGGCCCGCGTCGTACTAAGACAAGGTTCGCCAGGAAACAATGGAAACATGCACTAAGTGACAAGCACCTCCCTATTCTAGAGGTTTGCGAGGCCAATTGTGATGCCCCTAGGAGACCAGATTCCAGGAAACTAAAACGTCCGCAGTGCAGAAAAATGCAGCGCAAGTATTCACCAAGTGATACGCTTCCTCCCATTCCCGAGGATATTGAAGTTGGATTCGAAGACGCTCTGAAAGCCGAGCCTCAGAATACAGAGCATTGGAAAGTGAAGATTCCCAGAGCAAAGCCCCGGCAGCATTAGGAAGTGAGAGATGAATTCGGGCAGGGAAAGCGTGCTTCCACAATTACCACACCCCCAGTAATACTAGAAAGTCTGGTTGCAATATGGATCAATCACGGTGGAAGCGTCGTGGTAATGGTACTTCTTGGAGCCCTAGCAAGTAGTCTTGTGTGTTAGAACAACAACAACTGCATTACAAAGGAGATTATCATTCAGCAACAGTCTCTTGAGCCTCCATGTGCATGATATAGACTTGGTGTAGAGATCGCTGCAGTGGGCTTCGGGTCTGGGGAGGGCTGTGCGGGTTATGAAAGAACCCTAGTATTAGGCGCCTGGGAGCATCAAATTCCTGCCCGCAAAGTCGCACTGACGTCTTGAGACATTGAACATCTCAATTCGCCCTCAGCTTTCTATTTTCTGCGATTCCTCGCACCGTCCGTCTTAGGTGCTAAGTCGGCATTCAGATGATCGTAAGGTCCATCATGTATGATCTCAGGAGATCGATCTAACATGCGAGACACCGGTGCAATGTGCTGTTGGATTGGAGAAATAGACATGCATGGTCGTTCAGCATCATGCTTGTTCATAACTTACTGACCTTCCAGCTAACCAAATGAGAGAACCTACACTGCAAGCTCTGGCCAGTTGCAACTCATCGATGCCTGAGAAGACGCGGTCTTCGCTTGTGATCTTGAGGGGATGCCACTCGTTGGTTGTTGAACGTATCATCTTGACAATGATCCCCTCCACACGAAAGAGTGCGGATCAAATCTGGAAAGACGCAAGAAGTGGTGTGGTCGGACATCACCTCATTTGTGCCCTCTCGATCAATGTCCAGCTCACCATATGTTAGAGTCTTGGCGGCGGCGGAGCCTTAACAGACGCGGCGGCGCCGAGTTGACACTACACCGTATTGGAGGGAGATGGGATCATTTGTTATCCGCCAATAGAATCTGACCAGTAAGGTATACTTGGCGGAGTGATTGAGGTGTTGCGAGGGCAGAATCATCTCAGCTCGTTCTGTCGGCCGAGCATGACCGGAGCCTCGCCTATGCTAATGCATGGCGAAACTCTCCGCTACACCCCGAACTTCTCCGTTCCACCCTTTCTGGACTTCTAAGGCCTCCCCGCTTCTATCGTGTTGAATATAACGGGGACAATTGGTGGAGAAACAAGAATCTTGCCGAAAGGTGTGAGACGCTCGAATTGAGTGTCCTAGTGTAAAAGCAAGAATGAGCTCTTCTTTGTAGTTCATTTCCAGATCCGACGATTCTAGATCCAATGATACATGGATCACCGGTCAGACTCACTCATCACCTATAGAGTGATCCACGTTAGAATGCGTCCTGGATCATGCACCCCACAATTAATGCTCCATCGCGCGAACTTTGAGGCGTATGAGCGCAACTTCCGTTGCAACCCAGTAAGCTCCGAACACTACTATGACACCTGATCGTGCTGGATTTTGCTATAAATGAGAGACTGGGGCGTTGGTAGCGGGTCCTTAGTATCTGTTAACACTTCTAGAATGCAGGGTCTCTAATCTGACAGATCTACGATGGTGTAGCAGTATCACATGAAGGCAAGGGGAGGTCTGTATGGAGGAACCAGTAGCGCTGCAACGGCTCTCAGGATCCGATACAAGTAGTGTAGATGATTCTTCTCCGCCGGTGGCAGAGAAACCCTTTGCCTCTGGTGCCTTACCGTTCATACAATTGTCCCCTCAACTTTTGTACTAGGAACGCTGATTCAGACGCCCTAACCCTTTATCAGCTCCACTTCAGCGTTACGTCGACTCACTGCCTTAAAGCTGAGATCATCTTCGACATAAATACTCCTCAGCCAAACGACGAAGGCTGGTCACTTTCTTCTTCATGCTCTTCTCGGGCCAACGTGGAGTGTAGCGTTAGCTCCTTAACCAATAGACCGCTCACCAGAGCCATGGTAGCGAAGGCGACTGTAGTTATGAATGTAGCCTTCAGTGCCAACATGTAGCTAGTCTTCACAGGCCACTGGATCGAACCGGGTAGGCCATCAACATCATCGAAACTATCCTTGATAGCACGAATTATCTTTGCAGCTTGCTTCATATGGCCAATTTTCTTCCAAAGTTCAGTCTCGAGTACTGACTGATAGACCGCTGAAGCGAATGCAAGGCCAACCACTGATCCTGTAGAGCGGAAAACGTAAGATAAGGACGTTACGACAGCCTGTTCCGACGAATCAACAGCGCCAATGAGAGCCACAAGGATGACAGTAAACATTCCGCCAGTCGCAAGCCCTACAATGGCGAGGTAAAATGTGGGCGGCCATAGTGGGTTAGAAAGAGTGTTTGTACAATTTGCAACCGCGCCGAACAGCATCAGAAGCAGATGGGCTCTGAAGAGATTTTTGTATCTTCCGGTCTTCGTGATGATAAAACCAGATAGTAGCGATCCAATAGGAAATGTGATGCTATATGGTATCAATGCGATCCCGGCTCTCGTCGTGCTAACACCTCGTAAACGATAGTAGATAGGAATGTAAAAGATAAACACATAGACTGTTAGATTAGCGAAGAAATTGGTCAAACAAGCGCACAATACGGTGCGATCACGTAAGAGGTGAAGGGGAAGAATAGGTTCTCGCGCGACCTTTTGCTCCACCACAATGAAGCAACCGAGGAGGACCGCAGAGAGAGGGATGGAGACAGTGACGAGAGGATGGGTCCACGGGACGATGTTTCCTCCGGTTGTAAGACCAAGCAAAAGCAAAATCAAACTGGAGACAAGAGTCAAGGATCCCAGAGTATCCACACGGGATATTGAAGATTGGCTGCTGCTAGGCTTTGGGGGGCCTTTTGATCGAATTGTATCGAGCTGGATCCAGATGATGAGCAACGAAATGAGCGTCAGAGGGATCTGGGCTAGGAATGCGATGTTCCAGTTCCAAGTGTCATGGATGAAGCCACCCAGGACACCACCGAGGCCACTTCCAAGGCCCAAGAAAATGTTACCGATCCCTTGCCATAGGCCGCGCTGGCGCAATGGTATAAAGTCGCTGGCTATGATTGTTGCCATGGCATTCAGACCGCCTCCACCCATGCCCGCCAGAACTCTTCCTGAGATCATGCTCCACTTCTCCTGAGCAAACCCGCATATCAGATTTCCCAGGGCAAAGAGGCAATTGCTGAAAACCAAGCCGGATGAGCGGGAGAAGATATCTGACAATTTGCCGCTCAAAGGTTGGGTTGCTGCTTGGCCGATCAAGAAGGCAGTGGCGAGCCAGGCAAGAAGCGAAAGTGAATTGAAGCTTGTAGCAATGGGCGCAGCAAGGGTTGCCATAACTGTGCTGTCTAATAGCCATACGTTAGCATTCAATGCCTTCCAGCTTCTCCCAAAGCCATCGCAGCGGTGATTAGGTACGACTCACCAAGGCCAGCACAGAATGTGCCTATCCAAACACTTGACATGATCCATAGCAAGTTCCTTGAATCCAGTTGCTCGGTATGAAGCTTTGCAGGAACGGCGTCCTCAAATGTGTAGCTCTTAACCTCATGTTGTGAGGTTGTGGAAAGTAGAGGACTACTTTCATCGAGAGACGTTATACTGGAAACTGATAGCACCGGACTGTGCACTTGAGAACTCGATTTAGAAGAGCTTGATTCCAGCATGCCGTCGCTCAAAAGAAGTTTCTACCCAGAGAAAAAGCACAGGCAGGATGTACTATTGTAAATCGGATATGAAGCATGGCAAGCCTCACCATAAGCGGAGGGTGCCATTCCAAGCCCATGCTAAGCTGAGAACCGAAAAGCCAATTATCAATCAATCCCACGCCATTAGGTCCAATTAGCTGGCGCAGGGGAAAAAAAGCATGTATAGACAACTGGTGGTCAGCCATTCTGGCGACATTTCGGCCAAGCTCGGAGCATGAACCCTGGCTAATCCAAGACCGGTTTGACATCTGATCTCAAATGAAATCAAGTGGCAAGAAGGCCCCCGTCTCACTATTCGTGAACGGTTTAATAATGCCACTAGACCACTGGAGAACCCGGTCCTTGAGTAAGGGACGGGAACTGGAGGGCTGTAGAGAGCAGTGGTGAACGCCTTGGCCGTGTCCAATACACCACATCAGAGATCGTATACCATAGCAATAATTGACAGTGTAGTATTGTATCCTCGAGTCCAGTCTTTCTGCAGTTTTTTTTGCTATCGTTGCAAAGGTTAGCACCTGGAGAGATACCTCGTGTTTTAACCCTTCGGGAAACAAAATACTATCATCTCGTCCTCAATGGAGGTACCGCATTACACCTCCAGTAACCTTGAAGCATCATACCCAAGAGAGCCATTGTGGCAGTCATAGGTCCTTCGATTGGCGGCATAGCTCGTCGATCTATTGCACGCGGGCTTTCGTCGGGGAGCGCCTCAATGTCGTAGCGCGCCTCTGGGGTAGAAACTCAACGGCGGACACGTTCGAGAACCGAGAGCAGATTGTTTGCCGAGGAGCGCTGGTAAGCGTTTGACAAAGCTGAGAAGTCTGCGAGGTGGCTGAGTATTGACTGGCTCAGAGGAGTCTGAGGTCGCTGGGTCTGAATAAAACGAGGGCTATAGCTCCTCGCTCTTTCGTAGCTTTAAAAGTACCGTAAACCCACTTGCCTTTGCTTGCAGTGTATCAGTCTCCTCAATGGACACATAGCATTGAAGAAATGAGTAAGGTGCGAAACGCTCTGAACCGTGACTGTGATCTGCCATGATACGCTTACTAATCAAACGCCAAGACTGAGCCAGCCTGCACTTGTGACCCCATCACTCATACGAGCCATTCTTGACGGAGTGCCATGGTGAAATATCCTCTTGAGAGACCCTACACTAGCATTGTGTCCATGTTAAAAGACTACCTTGCAGCCTCCAATTGTGGAAAAATTAGCATCTAAAGAAGTCTAGCACGTCACAAGCTTTTATTCCTGGAGTTCTCTGGAAGAGCAGAACTGTTTGTTTTGTTGATAATTACTTATAAGCTTAATATTGGTACATACGGCCACAGACTGAAGAATAATCGGCATCCCGTCCGCTCTGCCAAAGACAAGCTTCAGATCGACCAATTAGTAGTTGGGTGGGTGACCACCAGCGAATACTGGTTGCTGTATGTAAAATTTCTTTTTTGTCTTCAATTCGGGTAGCATGGCCGGAAATTGTTGAGCTGGTCGAGTACCAACTGCTTCGCATCTCTTTTATATTCTGGGATTTGCATCATAAAAAGCTCTAGACCTCTTCAAGACCAGTTCCGGTGGGACCCAAAAGCATGTATGCATGCTCAGCAGCTGTATCTAGAGGGCTCACACACAGTTCTCAAAGGAAGAACTTGATCATTCCTTGTTATCATTATTGAGGACCTGTTATTGCAAAGACACATCAATTGATGCCTCAGGTGAGAAATAAGGTAGGCTATGTATGTATGCTTATAAGAGTTACTTTGATTGACCACGGTTCAAGGAGAGCTGCTATCGGAGAGAGCGAATGAGAACCAAATAACACAAGATGACATTCAATAATAATATTCTATCCCCGCTAAACGTTGTCTCAACCCCTTTCAGTCAGGAGTTGGGCTGCAAACAGCCACAGTTGTGGTAGTCTGTGCATTCAGGAATTCGAATGTCGTACTGATAACCACCTACCCGGAACATAATGATCAGCAATTGCACTTGTATTTAGTGAGTATGAACTTACAGGGCCGACACCTTCGCAGTCTCTAGGCTCAACAGTGACAGCACCGCATCCCTGACAGTCATAGGTTGCGGTGGCTGTGGCGGTGAACGGCTGCTCATATACAGTTATGGTCTCGGTTGGTCCACCGAATGGTGCGCATGGTGTAGCAGTATAAGTGCAGGGTTCTTCTACCTGAGCAGCGACACTATGAATATCATTAGCCTGCGGACGAGACGACATTTCACGTGCTGATGGGAGACTTACGCTGCTGCTCCACAAACGACAGCAAGCGTTGCGAGGGAGAAAGACTTCATGATGTATCTTTGAATTAAAATGGTTTTGGGAATTTGGAGCTTAGAATCAGAAAGTAGCTGCTACTCTGTACTGACACTGAAGAGACAAATGCCAGTGGGAATTGTGGTGCTTAAATACCCATCCAGGTACCGCTCTTTCATCTAATACAGCTCTCAGCTCCGTCTGACCTGAGCAGCGTATGACATATGTACTAGTCGAAAACTGATCCGATGAAGGATCCCGTCTGAGGAGACCCATCCCGTGACTTCGGACGAATGTTGTGCGCAACCCAACCGTCACGCCACCCACGTAGCGAAGCAGATATAGATGCATAGCCTCAGCTCTATGGGGTGACCGAAACTATGGTGTAGAACTGGCAATCATAAAGATAAACACAACGGGCGCAAGGGTCAGCTGAGAGGAAGACAGCATGCGTAAGATCGATTGGTCCATGATTGATCACCACCAATTTTCTTTACGCAATGAGGCACAGCCTTCCACATGGATTGCCTAAACCAATATATGGGCAGGCCCTACTCCTGTCTTATAATACGACTGCCCTTGCTCGTGAAGACTTGTCACATTCTGAGCCGCTTTATACTTCGTATCCCGTCAGGCAATGATCTCAGTAATATACGCTCTTGAATGCGGAAAACATTGCGACAACTGGTGCAGAATCTGTGGCCAAAGCTGCCAGATAAGCTGCCAGATCCTGCTTAGACAGGGGTACCTGCATATAGGCTGACTCGCGTAAAGGCAGCCATCAGAATAAGCAGTCTAAGCACTTGCAAGGGCGACTGGATTCCCGAGGCTCCATACGACAATTATTGTCGGATTTGCGTTCGAAAGCAGCGCCACCAGCGAAGCAAAGGCTTCGTTAAGGCTGACGAACGTGAGATCAAAACAGTGTGATTAGCGCGCTAGATGATTATGCGTGCAGAAGAAGGCCCCCGAGCACGCTTATAAGATTGGGGTCGAGCTTCCCTCAGCCAATCTAAATAAAGTGTTTGGTTTGCTGATTCCGAAGCCCCGGCTACGCACGAAGTTGTAAGGCTTTACGAACTGCTTACCGAGTTGACGGGCTTGCGCAAGGTCGAAAGGAGCGGGCGGTGTCGCTACTACCTAGAGGCTTCAAACACTTCCTAATTTGCTGACCCGTGATCGATATTCGGTCACAATGCAAGGCCAGACCTTATCAACCGATGAACCTAGTAGTGCTGAGAAAGACGTGTCATTGACAATCTTTTCCACGTACGCTTCAATGAGCCACGCCGTTGGCCTTCCAAGTCCCAGCCTCGTGATCACAAGCAGTAAAACAAGATGTAATATCGAATTGCATCATCTTCATAAAAAGGCCAGTGGGTTTGAGCAGGTCGCTGGCAAGCTTTCGTTACTGCTTCGTCTTCTTCGCGTGCAAAGTCTTCCGTTGGGCTAGATTTGCCCGTGGAAGGGAGAACATCTTTCTCCACGAGTGGATGCCGCCATGAAGAACAACGCAAGGAACAAATGCCGGTAGTCACCCCCGCACTTTCGGTCGAATCCTTCAATCCTTTGACTGGTGAAATAAATATCCGCTTACGCAGCTTACTAAAGTCAAAATTTAATTCCTCAAAGTCTCACTAAGGCTGACCCTCTAGAAAAGTTATGTTCTCCGTCAATCTGCTTACATAGGGAAGACTAGGCCATCGATGGAGATGTTCCTAGAATATTGAACTTTCAGATTTGTCATACAATTTTCCGAATGGCAACATGACCACACAATATCAACTCTGAGGCTAGGAGTCTGAGAAAGCTCCCCGTTCATTCTTACCAAAGTATGCCGGCTATGAGAATCTATGGTAGCTACACGCCAAAGCGTTTTCCAAGTGCTCGGAGAAATCTTGGGAGTAAAAGCCATGACAAGAAGCCATGCCCTTTAGATGAGAGGAAGATGTACGCAAGTGCTCTGAAGTTGCTCGCCGCATTCGCTCATCCTCGTTAATATTGGGTTCCTTGAAGTTTTGCTGTCTTCATGGCGCTATCCACCCTTGTACCCTTGGTAAAGGATACCAAGGATTCTATGTGTAAGACTAGGTGCCCTCGCGAAAAGTTATATCTGCTCCCATTGAAGGAGGACCATACATAAACAAGAACCAGAGCATGAAAACGAAGATGTAGAACATTATAACGAAGCGGTCTGTGTGCCAATTCCGACGCAAGTGTAGTGATTACTCGCAAAGAACGGTTTCGCGAATAATATAATCATCTTGCCATGAACTCAAGATTCAGCGGCCACAGTCCAACGATCAAATTTCATCTACCTGCATTCTAGCCACCCCATCTCTACTTACCTCATTAAGGCTACTTACTCACTCCATCCCTCTTACTTACACTATTGGAATCAGCAGATACACATTTGTCAGACCAATATCACTTTTCAATAACCTCCAAACCTCCTCGGCAGCTGTCCACCCGAAGGCGCCGTAGCAGGCGTCGTACTGCACACTCTCACTGTTGTCGTATACTCTGGCTCCACAACAAACGTCGTGGTCTCGATCGGCTACATCACCCACCCTCATCAGCAAAACAAAACCTTGTACCACTCCTCAAAAAGTTAAAAGACTCACCAGTCCAACACCATAACAAAATGGTTTCGTGTATACAGACACATAATTACATCCCTGGCAGTCATATGTTGATGTACTTGTTGCCGTGAATGGGACCTCGTAGACGGTGATGGTTTCAATGGGGGAGTTCAAAGGGGCGCAAGTTGTGGTTGTGTAGGTGCATGTGGATTGGACGTCTTGGGCGACGGTGCTGCAGGCGAGGCAGAGGTTAGAAAAAGGGGAGAGGAGTGGAAGGTGGGGATTACCCTGCTGCTAAGCAAGCGATAACGCTTGCAATAAGGGTGGAGAATTTCATGTTTGCTTGTGGAGGCGATTTCCTTCTTTTGACGAAACCGAGGATCAGTGTCTGAATGTGATCTTTGAGAAGCTTGTATATGCTTTTGATCGGCGGGAAAGGTGACGATATAAATACCTCTCACAGCCAAACCAAGACCCAAGCCTGTCGAGATCTCAACGCCCTTGCATGGGACGGATTGCGAAGCATCTGACCTCACTACGACCAGTCCGTGCACTACTTCACACCCTTGAACATAAATATCTTCTGAGATGCGGGCAGACCAATGATCTCCGAGACCGTTGAGATGGCAGCATCTCCGCCGTCTCGCTGACAATAGGAAACCCCTCACATGACCCGCACAAATCACAACAAGGGAGAAGATCACATCTATCTCAAAAGCCACGAGACAGCGGAGCCGCCCAACATGGTAGTGGATGCGAAGAGATGTGGTTAATTGGTACTATCGGTGTGGTATTTGAATGGTGGTCCGCAGGCCCGCAAAACCTACGCCAAGACTTGCGGGCCCGCGGACTACCGTTTGATACTACACCGACAGTAGTCAGCACAACGTCGCATCCGCTTTCTGTAAGATACATTCCCTCGGCTTACATTTACCTCCCGGCAATGCGATTGGTCTCATGCGGGGTGTGATCAGCTAAAGGTATTGCTGCATTACATACGCCTGGATTCTGGGACCGAGTCTGTCCATGAGTTATCTTAATGCATAGTATCAGGCTGCCAGTATAAATCGTTATTTAGCATGTGAGGAAGTGGAGCGAGAACCGGGATTGATGGGATCATGCTCACTGCAACTCCCACGTGGCTGGAGATTAGTAGACTCTTCTCTTATGTTTTGACATGGAAAGTGAGTTTAGTTACAGGCATCATTCTCATTTGAGCTCTTCCTAGCTATATTTACAGAGCAACACCATCATGTCTTTTTGACCTCAGCATATGGTTCGAACGAGGTGAACGGCCTGCACGCCTGTCACCCTGTCTCACCGCGAAGCGTCGATCCTACCGAATGCTGTTAACGTGAAAACTGTCCTTCCTGGCCAATGATCCCTCGCTAGCATGATATCCCCGCTAGAGTGCACACAAGTTCTAGCGCCTTTGCAAATGCCCGATGTATGATATAGCAGGTCTCGTGAAACAGGTCGAGAATGAATGGTACTAAGCGAAGCCGAAATACTCGCTCCCAGCTGTCATAGCGGTGTACACTTGTTGCCTAAGCGTTTCATAGCTGTCATATTCTGGAAGGTCGAGTTCTGGACGCAACGTCAGTGCATCTAAATGACAAGTACAAGACTACAATACTCACGATTGAAGCAAGTATGCGAACTTGGGAGCCTGTCTTTGTTGCCATAGTCTCTGTGGATGTTAAACCTACTGAACCCATTCATACCCTCGAGTTCCCCGAAACCGTTTAGCGGGACCTTGCTGGTACCAGTAACGAATTGAAGAAGCTTTGCCCGTTCTTCTTTGTCGAAAGAGCGGACTGCACGCCAGAACCATTGAATCTGCGGCGATGAGGCTTGATAATTGTGATATTCAGTATGGTTCTTCCAATCATCAACATCAATGTCAGGTAACCCGGAGATCAAGAGTTCAAGCTCTTGTTCGTTGAAGATGGAGATCAGCTCGGGAGGAACAATGTCATGGAAGCCTGCGCAATGTTAGTGTTAAGTTCACCATAGCACAGGGCTGGAGACCTATACCTTTGAGGAACTGCTCCAACTGAGCCTGTACCGATCCGGTAAGGCGGTGTTCGACAATACGCTGAACGTACTCCTGCTTATTCTCTTCCGTAACTGGAATATTGCGGCCGTTTTCAACCAGGTCGACAACCTCAGTGACACCAAAGTCGTCCGTGGTCACGGAGAAAGTCTCGTCAAGAGCCCCAGTGATATCATTGTCCAACATCCATAGCAGAGACTTATAATATTCAACATCCACTGTCTCCATGTCTTTGATTGATACCGTCTTGCCTAGTATTCGCTTGTAGACGGCTCTGCTAAAATGGCAGTCGAGGGCACGGCCTTCATAAAGGGCCTTGCCGATGATTCGACCAATGAATTTGAAAAACATGAGATGCTCGTCATTGATTTTGCTGAGCCTGTTGGGATGGAAGGTGGTGCGATCTGAAGATACGGGATTGAACAGAGCGTAATCCGGGTTAAACATCTGTCTTGACAGGACCTGGAACCATTCACGAGTGACTCCTCCAGCATCGACACCTTCCTCGCCATGGAAGCGGATGCTCAGCTTGCCATACTTGATCTCATCACCTGATTTGAAAGAAAGGAATTTGAATGAGTCCAGGAACACTTGGTCACGACGGACAGAGAGCTGTAAGGGTGGTTGAGGATGTCTTGCTTCAGTGCCGCGCGAATGTAAACGACGAGTAAAGTAATTGCGTTTGTTGTCAAATTCCAGGACCTTAGGGTTCTTGACGAGCAACGAAAAGGTACCACTCATAAGCTTAGGGTTGTGCCTGACAAGTTCATTGAGAATCTTGCGGTGATCCTCAGTGAATTTGAAGAAGAGGTTTTCCATATATGATTCCGGTGGAGGACTTGTGATAGCGAATTCTTTGGCAGCTCTGGTTAGTGGAATGTCCTTGAGAGTTGTGTTTTTGCACACCACCATAAGTGCCTCGACAAGTGGAAGCAGGATGGTTGCTATATTGAGCATCCCTTCCGCTTGATCAATGCTGCCCAAGCACTCACTAAGCTTGCTCCACAGGGAACCGAAAGTCGCGTTTTCATACAGCGTGGTGAGTATGTCCTCCTTTGATGTTGAGCTCTCGGCCAAGTGCCCTTCATTTTCAGCAGCGGGCTTGGTCTTCCCACCATTACGCTTGGGATCGAACAGGTAATCCAAAGCCGTCAGAACACGAAGCAGTTTCGCTTGGTCAGAAGAAGCAGGAGAGAACTTCGCGAGAGCCATTCCCTGAATATCCGTACCAGATTCGGCTTGCTTTATCTGCGATACAAGGTCATCCAAATCCTGAAGGATTGATTGACCGAGGTCCTGAGCTTGTTCTATCAAACCCTTGCCGAACACTTCCTTCGCTCCTGGGATCCCTGAAAGATTGTTGATGGTTGAGAGGGTGTCCCGGAATGTCTTTGCACTGCATTCGCGAGCGGCGAGAATGTTCACTACAAGGCGAAGGTTTTCTTCGGGAACGACAGGTGGTGTTAAAGTTCGGACTTTCTTCTTTTCTTCATCTCCGGGTTTGTCTTCCTCAGTAGACTTCGTGGCTTCTTCTGTGTTTCCAGGGTCTGCCGTTCGTGCAGGTCTCCGCTGTTCAGTCGAAGTATCTGCTTGGACGTCTATCATTGGTGATGTGCCCTCCTCAGCGGCTGCCTCGGCTTGTCTGTCGGCCTCTTGCGGCGGTTGTTCGCTTGCCGCCGCGTCAGGAGCGGTGGTGCCTTCTGGCTGCGTGCTGGGGGCAGCCTTAGGCTCTTCAAGCTTTTCCGCCTCGGTATCTTTGTCCTTGCGAAGCAAAATCGTCAAAGGATGTGTAACGCTTTGCAAAAGGCTAGAAAGCTGGTCCATACAGCTAGAACTCTCCATAATGAGCTTACGATCCAGAAGGCTGAGTAAAGCGTTAAGCGCGAATTTGGAGGCTCTTGTTTCCTTCTCTTTCTCTTTCCCTTTGCCTTTGCGATTCGCTTTGGTCTTCATGCCCGAAGAGACTTCATGCTCGGTAAGGAAGAAGGAGGGGATATGGGGATTGTAGTGGGTAAGAGTAACAAGGGCGCTCAGGCATTGTTGGATGACCATCAAAGGCGTAGCTTCCATATTGTTAATAGTAGACGCGATTGAGCCTGTCAGAGTTCGCTTTAAAGGTTGCGGTGTTTTCTGAGCATTTGGCTGTTTTGCGCGAAGAGATAGATGAGCGAAGCTTCGCTCCACAGCATTTACATCAGCGCTGCCATCTTGTAGTATTGACAAGAGCAAGCTAATGACCTCGGCGCGATTCTGACGGTTTTTCGAAACATCGTGGAGTATGCCGTTCAGCGATTGTCGTGAACTTCCTTGTTGCGGTACGAACATAAGACGTAGTAATGTTGCCACACCAGCTTTGTCTAGCATTTGTACAATTTGTCTTCGGGGAGGCTTTTCTATAGCTGGTGGTGGCGGTCGTGAGCCATCAAGTAAATGCCGAACAAGCCCGCTGCTACGGCCACCTCGACCAATCCCTGGGAACCGATGCATGGCTCGCTCTCCACCCAAAGCACGAGCCTCTGCGGCTATCTCTTCGGGGAGATGGGCAAGCATCTCCTCATCTTGATCCATCAGCACATGTTGTCGAAGGGTTGGATCCAGAGAGGCAAGAAAGCTTGCCGGATCCATGTCCTCGGCACCGCGAGCAGGACCACCCCCAGCTGCCTGTGTTCTCCTACGAGCCTCTTCTCGTTCTCGTCGCCGTCGATCTTGTGCTTCTTGTTGTAATAGCTCTTCTCGTATGTCGGCGGGTAGGGCTTCCAGGAATTCACGGCTAATATCAGTAGGTTCTTCGCCGGCTGCCTGGGCCTGAGATCTCTGGATTGCAAGTTGAGACATGAGTACTTCTTCACGAATATCCTCGGGTAATGCATCAAGGTACGCTAAGTCAATACCTAGACCCGTGATGTCAAGTTCGCGGCCACGGATGGTTGTTCTTACTCGCTCAGCAGGCTCAGAGGGACCTGCTGCTGCACTCCCCTCGTTCGATGCAGGCGCCTCTACGGTCTCTCCTCTGTCACCGGCCTCTGCAGAGGTTTCGTTTTGAGTACTTTCAACACCTTCCATCGCTCCTTCATCCTCAGTATCTCCTGTCTCTTGTGTGTTTCCCTGGGTCTCTTCCTGAGCTCGTGCTTGTTCACGTAATTCGGCTTCTCGAGCAGCCTCCGCTTCACGCTCTTGACGCTCTCGCTCTTGCTGTTCCTTTTCAGCCTTTTCCCGAGCTTCTTGCTCTTCCTTTTTCAGCTTTTCAGCTTGCTCCTTTATGCGCTTCAATTCTTCCTCTTCAAGTCTCTTCTTTTCGAACGCAGGAGGGACTAGGACACGGAGGAGCGTGTTGATCACGCGCGAGGCCTTCTCCCAATAGAGGCTGCCATACAAAAGTCGAGCTTCCTCTTGCCAGCGCTGGTAGGTAACCGTAGGCTGGAATGCCGCTGGCTGTCGATGCTCCTCTCGATCAAGACGAATTGGTTCCTGATGAGCATGACGGGGAACACCAAGAGCAATCTGAAGTTCGCGTGGCAAGGAAAGGCCACCGCCGGGGCCCCCAGCGATGTGTAAATGTACCGCGCCATTAGGACCGCCCATGGCCGAAAATCCGAAGCCACCACTCTGGTCAACAGATGCAATGATGTTATTGAGGAAGGACAGAGGACTCTCTCCAGGCATAATGCCTCGCGGACGTCGAATAGAATCCATGCCATGGACCCAGTAGTCATTGACGCTGACGGACGAGTCTGAAAGACCTGCGGCGCGAAGAGCTCTTGATGGGCGTGAGGCTGAAGACCTATCTTGTCGCTGGAGGAGAGGGTTCACATTATCATCATTCGGGCGGGAGACGCCCGCAGGTCGGTGCGATCTGTATAGAGGCATGTGTCGATCACTGAGGATGTCAGCAGTGAAAGAAGAAGACCAAGGATCTGCCGTTCGACGGGGATGATGGTGGTGGTGATGATGATGGTGCCTTGGTGGTCCCAATTCATCCTCCGGATCCCAACCGAATGGCGGCTCTGGCATGCCAGGCTCCTCGTCTGAAGAAGATAAGCATCATATAAATTGACTGTGGTACTAATGGATAAATACATACCATCATATTCAGGCTGATAGATGACATCCTCGTCATCAATGTCCTCCTCTCCTCCATCGTCATCGTCCTCATCATCTGTGAAACGTTAGAATATGCGCGAAACATACACATCAATGAACCGCTTACCGTCTTCTTCGTCACGATGAACAACATCATCCATGAATCTACCCGAGTCAATGTCCATTTGGAGATCTGAAGGCCCGTCTTCCATCGCCTGAAGGCGCTCGAGAGCAGCCTCGGGGCCTCCGAATTCCCGTACAATGTCTCGGACAGCACTCTCAGTATCCGGATCCCGAGTCGGATCATTATCAAATCCGTCCTCTTCGTTGTACCGCTCTATGTCATCTCCGTCTTCATCTTGCCATCCATCGTCTTCGCCTTCAGCAAGACTGGCATTCTCGCTGTCACCATTAATCTCATCCATGACCTCGATCTCATTGTCATCATCCATATCTTCGGAGTCGTCTTGATCTTCGTCATCCTCATCATCGCTCGGCTCGTCATCGTCACCGTCGATAACTACTTCAACGTCCATCCCTGCATCACCAGGGAGGCCCTCCAAATGGCCCGCTTCGCCAAGCTCTTCGTCCTCATCGCTAATGACTTCATCCCCGTCTCGCTCCAACCCTTCCTCATATTCGATACCCTCGTCATATTCATCATCATACATTTCATCATCTCCCTCTGATGAATCCGAGCTTGATTCTTCTTCTCGGCCAGGCTCGAACATACCTAGCGTGGAATTACGGAAGAGATCCGGAGTTTCTTCTCGTTCCTCCCCTAGATCCGAAACAGATGTAGCAGTTGATATCTCATCATCATCCGTTTGACCGGGAGTAGTCGAAATGTCAGAATCTTGACTGAGAGTAACAGCGGTCGAGGTAAGCTGTTTGAGCGGTCGAAGGATATATTTGATGGCACGCTTAGATCCGGGAAAATTGAGGTCTATATCTGCAATAGAGCTCGTTAGGGCAGATATAAAGTTCTTCTCAAACATAAGCTTAGCGATCGATTTTTGAAAATTACCATCCGTGCCAGGAGCTGGTGTGCCAATAGGTGGTACAATCTTTCCCTGCAACAAACGGTTGAATAAATCTGCTATGTCGAGTAAGCGAGAATACTTAACATCTGCATGCTCTTCTGATGAGTTGGCGTCTTTGTATGCCTTCAGTGCATGCTCGAGCACAAATTTGCGCACGAAAAGCAGATCCGGCTCGTCGTCCTCGTCTACAGAAGCTTGCTTCTTGTTATAACCGTGTTCGTTTGTTCGCAGACAGAGGGAAACGATTGCAGACATGGCCCAATTTGAAGTTGTATTCTTCTTGCGATAGGTAACCGTTTCTTCATGGTTAAGGGTGCCAACCGGGATAACGTCACCTAACAGATAATGAAGGACTCCAGATCGTGGCTTCGACGGTGTCATCGCTTTCGGATCGGCCTTGCGAGAAAAATTAATGAACTCGATTTTTGTACGATTGTAACAATGAAGGAGCTCTGTGAGACATTTGAGTATGAAGCACCGGTAGAAGTGAATAGGATGTTGCTCGATTTTGAATTCTGGCTTCTCTACTTTCTTATTCTCAGAGAAATCGGCAGGTGCTGGAGAGGGCGTAGAACTCAAGCTGGTTGCGGCAGTTCCATTTATTGTTTCGGCAGTAATCTGATGATCTGGAGGCGTCGGTGTTGTGACTTCCGCCGTGATATCTTTTGTAGTCATTGTCATTGTCGGATCTTTGTCCTCGACATCTTTGTAGGATAGCAATTCAGAAAGGAGGTAGTGAATCACTCCACTGGGATGCTCGACAACAGGAGCTTTGATCTCGGTCACCTTAGGCTTCTGAGTAAGTGTCTCACGGTGTTCGTTGATGGGCGACTTCGTTCCGTCAACGGACTGATCTTCAACTGCTCCTGCACTGGTTGACTCCTGATTCATAGCATCGGATTCAGCTGCAGGGTTGAGCTCCTTGATTTCTGCCTTAGGTTCTGCTTTCAATTGCAGATTCTGCGGGCGCTGAGTCGAATCATATCGGGATATCTCCAGCTTTTCGTTTGTGACTTCCACGAAGATGCGTGGGGACCTAAGCACGAGATCATACATATTTTTTACGTAATCGGTGGTGCTTGTTAGACGACCAGGTCTAGTCTCAAATCTGGCAATGATTTCGCTTCGCATGATCTGCCTAACTGTGTCATCATCTTCGACGATATGCCGCAACAGTAGCATAAAAGTGCTTGGTAGTCGATCGTTGCTCATGCTAGCTAATTGCTTTATCATCACAAAAAGCCTCTGTATGTTTCGCTTCTCACTCAATTTAGAAGCGATAATCCGATTTCGGGTCAATATCACCAAGGTACGAACAACTGACAGAGCGAGAGACTCATGTTTTCCAATGCGAGGTAGGATCTCAACAATGGCATCAAAAAGCTGTAGTTTTGCGTCTGGGGGAAGAAGCGACGACTCATTGTCCAGCAGAGGGACTAAAGGAATCTTTCCATCCGTTGGTACGGCCCACTGTACTTGCGCTGGTTGTACGTCTTCTGCCAGCATCTTTTCGATCACGAGTAAGATCTGTCCGACCCAGGGTGAGGGTTCATCAAGCGGCTGATTGGGGAAAATCTTAATGAAGCCCAAAAATTGCTCCAAATTCTCTATAAGCACATCCAGTGTTGCTTCGTAAAAGCTCGGGTCTTGGATGACCAATGCAAGGAGGTTGGCATACGACGCAATTTTTTTGCCAGCGGGCCGGAAGTCATCGTCCATTTGTAAAGAGATCAAGGACTGCACTAACGTCTCACCAATTTCGCGACGCATCGTCTTCGCGTCTGACGCCTTCATGGCAGCGGCGTTGATTAAATCCGAAAGTTCGAAAGTGACGTATTCGTGAGCGTTAACAACGTCGAGAGCTCTATCAATCAGATTCTTCCTGATCTCGGAGCGTTCGTCATCAAGATCATCGACAGTCACGGGAGATGCCTGTTGTAATTCTTGTAGACTATTATGACCATCCAGACGATTGGATCCTCCGCTTGGTACAGTTATCCGGCGCATTGGGTCAGACTGATGCGGTGGGACAGGTAAATCAAAATTGATGGTTTGTAGGTTGTCGATACTCATTGCCATCTCCTCACCAGCGCCACCGTCAGCTTCAGGTGGTACGCCTGGAGTGAGACTCGGTGCAGGTCTCAAGCTGGATGTAAAGCCTTGCCCACTTGCTTCCTCGACCTCAGCATTACTTTCAGACTGCCTCAACGTTGGGCCATCGCCTTCTGATTGTGTTGTTCTAGACAAAGCATCTTGTACCAGAGCTTGGCTGAGTGCCCCGGTACTGTTACCAGCTTGGGTGAGTATTGCGACCATTTCGTCCGTGAAGTCAGGCTGGGGGCCTGTGTTCTCGGTCGCTGAGGGAGCATTATCCGTGTTTGGGACAGTAGCCCCAGCGTCTGAATGGCGAGGCGTCTGAGTAGCGGACTCGCGGGATTTCTCTTGATCATAATCTGGTATGGGATACCTCGCTGCTCCAGGATACTCTAACGACTGACAATACTCCCGTGCTGAAGGTGTGGCGTTCATGCATCGGTAGAGAGCTTCACGAGCTATTTCGGAATCGTAGCCGAGGTCCTTCAACTCACGCACCTTATCAGTATGGATGTTGTAGACTTTGAGGGGTGCTTTTCGGGGAGGAGGTAATTCATCCCCACGTCTGAATGCACCTTGCTCCTCGCCACCCTCGAGGATAGTCCGAAGAATATCGATTAAACGCTTGATGATGGGCTCTTGAGCCTTGTCGACGAAATCAGAATCCCATATTGATTTGACTACTGGTAATACCATCATGCGTAATTCAACGAGGAATTGAGGTGCTGAAAAGAAGGTAGGCGAACCACGATCGCGGTCATTGGACGTGATGGCATGCGTTTGAGCAGACTCGGTAATCGACTTGGCCATAGTGATCTGAGCATAGAATGCGAGAATCATTTTGATTGCGGCGTTGGCTGCGAATGCCCTGACTTGTTCTTCCTCGCTCATGTCTCTATCTCTGCTCGAAAGTGACTTGACATCCTCGTACAGAGTATTAAGCACCTCTCGGATAGCTTCCAAGCCTCCACCATTCTTGAAAGCTTGCAGAAGAAGCGTAAGCACTTGAGATGCAGACCGGTCCATTGGAGTCCCTAGAACCTATGTTAGAATATGCTTCACCAGTTTTAGCAGGGATTCTTACCGTCAATCATTAACGAGGATATGGACGTGAGAGCGACAATCCAATACGCATAGCGATCTTTGGTGGAAGCGGATCTTCTTGGGGGCTCATAGCTCAATTGTTCAAGGCATGCATCTGACATTGCTTCTGCGACCATATACGCATTCTGTCTTGCATATGCGTCCGGTCTCCTCTTTGGCGCAAGAGCCTTACCGAGGTTTTGGGAGAAGAGTCCGATTATCGAAGGCACTTGACTCAATAAATAACGTAGCACCTTAACGTTTTTGAATGCAGCGGTATGCTCATCCCTCGTTGTCGGAGCTGCCAAGGCCTTGGGAGTGCTTTCGTTAGTTGCTCCGGAAGCCCTATTAGGAATAAGGCGCGGCGTTCCACCGGGTGCAGCAGGTTCACCGTTATTGAGGAAGCCAAAAACTTCGTCAGCTTCATCACTTCCCATGCCTATGCCTTTCATCTTCGTGGCCTGTTTCCAGGCATCAGGTATCCTATTCTGTAAGAGGGTTTCTTCCCATACGCAGACACGGTGCAATAGAGAAAGGCTCTTAATCAGGTTCCGATACCTGTCTGCTAGGTTCACTTGGCTGAACGGTGTATGATTAGCTCGAGAAGTGAATATCGGGGAAGAGAAGACTTCGAATAGAACGTTACACAGTGTAAGAACATTAACCAAGGACTTGACGATTGTTGTGCCAATCGGCGCATGAGAGTTGACTGGAGGCCCCGTGGGGCGTTTCGACTCTGGTGTCGTAAATTCTGAAAAGAAACCATCTTCACCCGTGTAGCTGTAAAGGGGTCCCAGGGTATCAGCTGCTTCCTGAGCACGCTGAAGTAGAGACGGCAGCACAAGATGAGGCTTCTGTTCTACCATAATGTGCACCACCTTAGCAAGATGACCACTAGCCTCTTGAATATTGAAGTCATATTGTAGACTCGGTGTTGTTGCAAGGCTGAGGATATAATTTACTCCACCAGCCTCGATGAAGAATGAGCAAAGCGAGGGGTTTTCGAAAAAGCCTGATAAGAAGTGCATTGCGACTCCCATACGCGAAGCCGTACTTGAAGCACCTCTTTCATCAATTTCGATTGCCTCCACACTAACCGGCACTTCGTGGCGCACAACAGCTGCAGACAGGTTTTCGTGTTCAAGGGGGGATGCTTCGCCCATGATCAAGTCATTGTCATCCTCTGGCCGCGAGTCTTGCATCGGATCCCTCCCTGACAGGTTATCGTCGCCTGCCGGTATGAGCATGTCGTCTTCTGCCTCAAGCCAGAGTTTGGCACCATAACCATTCTGATTTGCTACAGTCTCACAATGCACCCCGAGACGTTCGATCATGGTCATAATAGCAATCATGACTGGCATCTTCAAGGTTGGATGGTGTCGGACCAATTCGTCGAAGGAGCTACCTAGGAGTCGTGGCAGCTCCGCTCTATCAGCTGCCATCGACTTGATATGGTCGTCGCTCTCGAAGATTTTAAAAAAGCTGTCCAGAGCTCCGGACTCGAGAAACATCGCCATGCCAGTACGATTGAGACAGATAGCACCAAATGCTTGAGGTACTGCAAGGATTGACTCAGATGCTGGGGGTATCTCATGTATCGTCTGTGACAAATCAACCCTTCGCAGAGACGCGCAATGGTCATCCTGCATAAATTTGGCAATACTACTGGCACTCGGGTTAGCCAAACCAGGTGCAAATACATCCTTCTCCTTAATGTAATTCAGATACAACTTCATAGGATCCTCAGGTGCAGACCGTAACCCAATTGCTTCAAGCAATCCTTTACTCAGTCCTGATTCGGAGATGACAGCATAACTCGTAGGCTCGTTGTGAATGAACGTGCTCATTATATTGATAGCACTACCCCAGACGCTTGATCCAAAGAGCTTAGGGTTGACTATCACGGTTCGTAGGCCGTTGAGAAGCTGTGGGGAGTCGATGAGGTTTCGTAACAGACGATCGAGATTACCGGTTCCATTTGTCATCATGTGGGCAATAAGCTTGAATAGCATCTTTAGAGACTGTTGTTGGAAATATGGAATCTGATAATCGATTACGCGGGTACGGAAGCCTTCGGGTAGCCCTTCTCCGTTCTGTGCACGCTCGAGGGACGACCGCACTTCATAGTCGAGGAGGTCGGAAATCGCTTCAAGGCCTTTGGAGTTTGCCAGCGATTGCATGGCATCCCGCGAAGAGTAAATAAAATTGTTGAGAAACGTCAGAACCTTAGGATGGCTCCGCTCGGCTTTTTGAGTGCGAAGGTTAAGGACTTCAACCAAAATCTCCAGGAGGCCAGCGGCAATAAGGGACTCAACAGTCCTAGCAGTAGATGTTGGCAAGGTCTCGAGCAAAGAGAACAATGCTTCTTGGCGTTCCTCCTTTGCTAGTTCGATAGCTTCGTCGTCAGACTCTTCGGTAGCCATCTCGGCCACAGCTTTGCGGAGAATGTAAAACAGCACCCCGTGGTTGACGTGGATATTTAAAGCAGTGCCTACGTCGGCTGCTTTAGTCTTTTGTTTGACTAGAGCCTCTAATGCTGTGAGAGCCTGAGTTTGTAATCTGTAGGGAATTCCTGATGCTCCATTACCCGGAGGATGCACCAAATCGGCGAGCTGATAAGCTAATTGTAACCGCCTTGGCTCGTCCGAATCCTGCTGTAGGATCTTTTGTTGAAAAGTGGTATCGGTGTAGATATAGGCGAGGTTCGTGATAGCCAACAATCGTATACCAACAAGCTGCTGCCGCGTGGTGAGGGACGTTGCAATCGCGTGGGCATTTCTTAATCTTGTCAAGAGCTCGTAATGCGAGTCCTTGGGCAGAAACTCCAGATTCTCTTTCAAGATATCTTCCAAGGACGAGGACGCTATCGCGGGGTATGGTATCTCAACCTGTTTCATTCCTTCAGAGCTCGGCTCGTCAGGTTTGACGTTCGTACCGGCCAAAGGTGAGTCCGTAGATTCATCAGAACTTGACAGACGACTTGGCCGTGAAAGTCCTGACGGTCGCCTTGTCGGGGTTGGTGTCGGGGGTTGTTTGGTATCCTCTTTGGGTACCGTTGCTGGCTGATAGTATGTCAATAACACAGATCCCCAAGTCTCCCAGTGTGACACATTCATGTCCTTGCGCTCCGCCTTTTGAGCATGTTTAGCTGACCCGTTGATGGAGGCTTTCGCATCCGGGGTTATCAGGGCTAGAAGATCATTGGGACTAATATTTGTCGAGGTTTTTGATTGTGATTGTGAATTCTGTGACTTATCCTTGCCCTTCGCAGACGGACTCGATACTGCGGCGGGTGCTTGGATAGGCGATGATGGCTTGGTGAACGGGTTTGCCAGCTTTTGTACTTTCTCTAGGTCGATGTTGTAGTGGCTTGCTAATAAGGCGTTGTTCAGGGATTGACTGGCGTTGTTGCCTCGTTGACGAGACGCGTGGTAGCGCTGAGCGAGACGCACAGCAAGTTGAAGAGTGGTCGTCAGTAACGACAGGCTGGTTGTGTTCAACAGGTCTCCAAGGCGTTCACTACTGCTGTATAGACTCCGATTGCCACAATTCTCCAATAGTCGGCGAGAAAACTCTAGGATCACCTCCACCAATTCCCGATCTCCTTGCAGTCCAAAGCCGAGTTTATCAAGCTCTGTTTCGTTTGTCGGCGTCACGCTTGCGGCTTTGCTCTCCTCTGCCACACCCTTGAGCAAAAGTGCCCGCCCGAATGGTCGTACCTGGGGGCCATCGTGGAGGTCATACTCGGTGTTGAACTCATCAAGTATGGCATCAAATCGGTTGAACAGAGGTATCCAGTGGTAAAGGTCACCCTTAGGAAACGGCCATCGACGAGGAAATGTTTTCAAGTGCCGCGGCAGAAGTGATATGGGTAGGGTGCTTGCTGTAACCACGAATTCTGCCACTGCGGAGGACTACGAAGCGATCAAGGTCAGTATAATGTTTTAAATGGCCGCAGTTTGCGTCTGGGTGTTGAAGACATACCACCGTCGCCTCATGCTTAGGCCCAGCTGCCTTCTTGATTCGCCCCATCGTGACGGCTGAGCGTGTGTAAGACGCTCATGTGTATTGCCGTAACCTTGGACAAGCTTGGTACCGTGAGAAGATTGGATCTGAATACTTCGGTCTTGGTAATATGGAAGGATAAGGCCGAGAGGCTGAGGGATTTGCTGAAGGTAGTACTGGGAGGCGGTTGCTTCCTGCTTGATCAGTATGGCAAATGGTGGGGATATGTTACCTCTAAAGGACAGATGATGAGAGAAGTTAGGGCGTTGTCGACTTCGATGACTGTGAAGTCGGTTTCGACTTATGCTTGCAGAAGGAACGTGTCGAAGATTTAAGTTGATGGGCGTACAGAAGTGAATCGGAACCTGATGCGGAAGGAAGGAGCTCAGCGGTGCAGGTCGCTGGCTCGGAAAGTGAGTGCTGGATGATATTATGAGCAGATTCCTTCAAGAGCACGGTGGTGTTGAGGTACGATGTATGATGGGAAACCTGAGACCGCGTTTGGAGCTTCAGTGGTCAAGTTCAACAGTATGACGGTCCGGCAAAAATTCGGCCAAAACGGAAATGAAGCTTTGCACTCCCACTGTGCGCCTCTCTGGGCCGCCCTGGTGGCCGCCACCTATCAAATTGCACAGATCCACGCATTTCAGAAGCGGCTATCGTTCTGATGGTCTAGCTGGAGCTCTAACGTAGACAATATGTGCGATAAAATACAGCTATGTTCGCTGATATAGCTCTCAGCAGTAATGTACATCATGGTATAGTGGTAGTGCGAATAAGCAAGCATTGTTCCTCCGTAAAACACTGGCAATAAATGTATGCTCAATGATATATATACCCTCACTCCTTCAACTCACTCACCGCTGGCAAATCCCCATCCCATCGCACCTTCATAGTGGTTGGGAACGGGAAAAGGCTGGATTGATCTGCCGTCATATACATGGTGATTCCTCCCGGTCCGAGCACCTTTTTGATCTGTCCTTGGCTCCCTGGTGCTCTCCTCAAGTTATCCAGCTTGCCAACCGTCTTTAGCATGGTGGTCAAAGCTAGTTTACTCACACCATAACCAAGACACATATGGGGCCCCCAACCGAAGTGGATGTACGAGTCCAATGGCCGGTCCAGAATGACTTTTTCGGGCTCCGGAAATCCTTTGGGATCCACGCAAGCTGTGACCAGATCGCACAAGACTTCATCCCCAGGCTTGACATGAATAGCCTGCGCACCGTCTTCAATCTTAGTTTCGGTTTCTACCTTACGGTAGAGTCCAACAGTAGCCCTTATTCTTGATCCTTCCATGAAGCTATAACTTAGTCAGCTACCCAGTATCTTAAATCTCACGTAGAGTACATACTATCGAAGAAGCAAGTCGTCAGCCTCCTGAGTATCTAGCTTAGCCAGCCGGTTGATTTCTTTCAGATGTGGGGCTGCTTCATCTGAAAGGTAGAAGTCCAAGCATTGCGCGAATAGCTGGCCCTGGTTGGCGACCATTCCACCGGCTGTTGGGAGAATTTGAGACCATATAAGATCCTTAGCGGCAAGACCGCTTGCGGACAACTGTTGGAGCATGTGAGTACCGTACAGACTTAGTAGACTTTGTTGTTTATGTAACCGCTGCTTCTTGCGCCCAAAGACTCCATGAGCGAGTTCGGGGATCACCAGTGTTTCCATGATCTCTCCTAGCTGCTGGGTGAGTTTTCGTGCAGCCTGCCTGAGGGGAAAGCTCTTCGCTGGATCTGCATCGTAGAAAATACAGGTGAAGACGAGCGCCATGAGACTATAAAGCTGGCCCTCCGAGTAAACTCCTAGAGGGTTTTGTTCCGTTTTTAAGGGGAGGCAAAAGACCTATGAACATTGTTAGATTCTTGAAGGGTTCTTGTTGTGGGGGCCACGAACCTCTGCTGCAAAGTGAGCTTGCGCAAGATTCCCCACGTCTCGCACAATGTCGACTTGATTCGTCCCAGCTAGCTTGTAAGACTTCTCATGAAGGAGCTTAAGAGTGATGTGCTCATAAAATTTCTTCACGGCGCCCTCCCAATCTTGGCGATATAGCGCAGGACACATTACCTCACGCGAATGCGCGTTGGGGGGCGAATCGCCAGCCAACATGAAGTCCGCGCCATATTCCTTCCCGCTGTTGTGCATCAAGAATGTGATAGCTTTGCCCCAAGTCACTTTAAAGTCTTCCTGATTCGCAAGTGTGGATTTGCAGGCAGCGTATGTTTTGATGAACTTTGGTAGCGGCATGTACCTAGGCCTTTCCCAGGTATACTTATCTTTTTGACCAAGCTCATGAAGGATCGATAGATTCTCCTCTGGTATGACGAGGGGAAAGTGTGCATAGACAGAATTAGGCTGAAAGTGTGTCGGGAAAGCTCTCAGGAACAACTTGTAGAAGACGTGGCCATGATCTACAGTGATATCGGACGCGATCTCGCTAAACCCCCAATTGGTCAGAGACTTGGGTGTGAAATCGACCTGTCATAGGTCAGCAACTACAAGCTTATTGCACGCGGCTTAAGAGGCGGCTAGTCAAACGCAAAACACCAGCCTTTTTCATGGATTTCAGATATGCTTACCGTATAGAATCTATCCCCGCGCACCAAGGCCACAGCATCAGAGAGCACAGCACGTGATATGGTAAAGTCTGTACATAGACCACTCCCAGACACCAATTGTGGCTTAGTCTCTTCAACAACAAGCCCAGGATATAACTCGACAAAGTCAGGCTCGTCGTAAAGCCGTCTGAGCGTCTCTGCAACCTCTGGATCACTGTTGATGCTCTCGAACGTTTCATGTTTGGTCAGACCAAAGAAGCTTCTGAACTCGTTAAGGCTTGCAAGATTCCACGAACGTGCTTGGTTAATACCAAGGATTTCTACAGATCGTAAAATCTGAGGAACATTCTTGGACCCGAAGGCTCCAGCCATGTCTACTATGCCGTCAGCCAAAATCTTCACTAGAGCATTTTCGTCCAGACTCCCGTCCTTTGCACGTGTGAGATTAGCGAATGGGCGCTTTTGGGGATCCTCGTTGAGACCCTGCTCCCATTTGCCCAGACCCTGAAGCAGTTCCGGTAAGCTGACCTGACTGGGCTCCTTTCCTGGGAACAATCGCTTGTATTCCTGCTGGGTCCATTCGTCATCACGTTCCGAAATACATGCGTGCCATCGGTACACAAGGTTGAATTCTGCAGAGACTTGGTTGCCAGGGGTTCCATTGGCGGTGGGGCCAGTAAGCTTGACGTTGCGCGGATCCAGGTCCCAATCACTGCCTGTTTTGTTTAGGTCCAGGATCGTTCTCACATAATCTTTCAGGATGCAGTTGACGTAGAGACCGCAATTAATCAAGCGAGCCGTTTGGAACAAGTTGTTGTCATACTCCATGAATTTCTCTTTTGGTGCTCCTTCTTTGGGTTTTGTAAACCTGCCGGACTCGTTGATTGCAACAAGCTGTTCGACGACATAGTTGTGAAACCGGTTGAACATGATCAACAGAACACCAACACCAGGGGGGAATCCAAGCACACGTTTGTTGCTAAAGCAATCTGGTTTGATTTTCCCGTCCTTGAATGTTCGCATATGGTTCTGCTCTTGTTGATTATTTCCGTACAAGGGGGATAATTCAAGATATGATGATGTCGCGTTGTTACCGCTTTGATGTTCAGTACTGAAGAGGTCATGTATGATAATTGAAGCCAAGTAGAACATCATGCTAGACAGCTTGGCCGGATGTGGTTTAAAGACATGGCGAGCCATGAGGCTGTCAAATAGGTCGCCGGGTTCAGGGCGGTCTATTGGTTGCAAACTCTGTGGACGCACGCTTCGCGCATACGGCGTATTGGCTGCTCCAACCATAGGTGCCATGGGGTTGTTGAAGGAGCCGTCAGCGGCTCGATATTTGTGTTCTTTGCTCAATGTGACCGGCGGCGGATGCTGGAGGTTATCATACAATTGTTGTACAAATAGGGCGCTCAGTTTACCTCCTTCCCTGGAAGTCAACGAAAGCTCACTCGCCCACTTGATGAGTCTCTCCATGAGAAAGGTGTTGTCGTTCACGGGTTCACCGGTCAAGGATGTTTTTGCCAGGTCAAGGAGTGTCTTAAAATCTCTGGGATGCATTTTGGTGAGGTCGTTGACCACGCCTGCGGGTCTGGTTTCCTGGATGTAAGTCCCATCGCCAGTTTGAGTTGGGAGCGGGCGTGTGACCGCAGTGAGCACGCCGCTCACGGACTCGAAGGCAGCGGAAACCTCTCTACGAAAGGTGACATGCTGTTCGGGAGGCGTGTTCGGGAGGGCTGCTTCCGCAGACGGCATGATGACTATTGGAAGGGACGAGTATACTGCATTACAATTTGGGTTAGCAATTCTCAAAACGTACGATCGACAGTCTTTCGCCATGGAATTACGTCTGCGCGATCGAATCTTGGAAAGCACGCGACGAGGCTTCAAGCTCGAGCCCGAGGAACGTTGGATGTGAGTTTCAACTTACATCGATTCTCTCGTCACCTTATCACAAGCAGAGAGTCAACTCTACAGAACTGATGGAAGCAGGGAAGGACTCCAATTGGAAACGATATGCGCTAAAAGTGGTAGTGGCACGCAGCCGAACAAAGGCGAGGAGATGAAGACACTAAGGTAGAGATCCCCAGCCACAAGTTGTACTACATATATATCCTGTCAATCAATAGAAGAAGAATAGCGAATGGAAATAGGAAGGGGGTTAGGGAGGTAAGGCAGCACTTGGAAATAATTGATGTACTGAGTAGTCCGAGGCTCAGTCTTTATATGAACATTTTCTCGAGTCCTAACCCACGCCATCTTTCCCACTTAGATCGGATAACGCCGTACGATTGATGCACGGATAAGGCGAGAAAGGCAGTAGTTTCCACCGCCCTTTGGGCGTGGAGATCATCATGCTCGTGGAATGCGTCCACAGCGGCTAGCCCCGAATGTTAGAGGAGCCACCTATGTGTAAGCGCATGTGTATGGCGTTTTTGATTCGACTCCCCTGGGTCTCCACATAGCAGCGCCTCAGGCACCTCATGCACCTCAAACCTTGTCCTGCTCCTTTAATCCGTTCAAAACATATCTCGCATAGTGTTCGCAGCAGGGTAGCGTTGCCGTAGAACCGAACCCCAGCTCAGCCTCAAGCTGAGATGAACGTTCGGTCTCAAGACTTGTGACGAGTGACGGGCTGACCGAAGGAGTCTTCCCTCGCCAATGAGCACAGAGTGCACCATCTGTCAGCATGTCGTGCGCCTTACCCAAGCTAGCAATCGGAATGCGAAGCACAAACCAACAATAGTCAATTCTCGTGTTTATTCTCCGTAGTGATAAGTACTGTGTACTTTGGTAAATGGCATTGTGGCTCGGTGATTGGAGCTAGAAGGCAAGCTGAGCATTCCTACCTCTACCTTCCTACCTACTTAGGTACCTTACACCTGCGCTTCTTGGCGCCCCTATTCTAATATTTTAGCGCGCCCTGCAATCCTCGACTACGACTCGTCCATCGAGGTCGACTCCGCCTCCCCGACCTACACCACAACTCCAGCTCTCGATGCAACTATTCCTCATACGACATGGTGAGACGGTTGACAATGTTGCCCAAGTATAGTAGGTGCTCCTATAGCTGCAGTGCCCCAATAAGCTGACTTGAAACAGTGCTGGGGTTAAAGATTCCCCCCTGACCATGCACGGCAGCTTGCAGGCGGAACGCCTCGGCAGATTCTTTACGAAAAAGGGTTTGCTGTTCACCCATGTCTACTCCTCCGATCTGCAGCGGGCTACAAAGACTGCCAGCGCAATATGCACATGGAATGATGCGGCAGTGGCAAACAAGCTACAAGTGACCGTGAAGGAAGTGTTGAGGGAACAAGATTTCGGGTTCTACGAAGGAAAGCCATTCTACGCTCGTCCCCGAGACTCTCACAAATCGGGCAAGGAGAATCATCGATCTCATCATCAGAATGATCCGGACTTTCAAGATGTCGAGTCTAAAGGATCCATGGATTCGAGAATGAACACTTTCCTAGCAGATAACCTTTTACCACTTCTATTTGATGAGCAGCAGGAGGAGAATATCATTGCTGTGGTATCACACGGCATTATACTTTCGCATCTGTGGCGATGCTTCCTCAGACTACTACCAAAGAACAGTGTCACCCTCATGGCTGGGCTCTCTGGAGGTAAAGGAGGAGCCACACCTCTCGAATACCTCGGCGGATGGTCTAACACCGGCTACTTGGAACTCGACATTAAAAGAGAATCGTTAGCTGCAGTTGAGCCCGCTAAATCAAAGTCGTCTTTAGAACCTCCCATGTCACAGAGCATTGACAAAGACTCGTTGCCGAAACTCCATGGTTACAAGGTGACTATCAAAACGGTGAACGGGAAAGAGCATCTGCAAGGCCTGAAGCGCACAAAGGGTGGGGTCGGTAGCTCCAAGTTCGACGAAGGTCAAAAGTCCATTGAGTCATTCTTCAAGAAGCAAAAGGTGGGATGAACAGCCAAATCCGCAAAAGACGACAACGCATGGAATTCCTAGTGTCCCATGCGCGAAACCACCACGTCAAGGATCTAGGCTTCTATTCACTCGACCACGTTCCACGTCACAAACGCGGACACTAGCCTCGAGGAGATAGCCGTCATTAGCCCTCCGCGAGACTATCACCTAGTCGCGGACCCTTACAAGAGCGAAGACGTCGGTGTTGAGATGTGGTGAGTCACCTCTACCTCCGATCGCAAACGCGCCCTTCCTATGATGAAGCCCAATTCACTCACAGACCTGTTCTGAAACCAAATGTGGATACCGATATTGTACCAACTGCTGTCTGAAATCATCAAAACATCACCTTCTTGCATTTCCTTCTCGCATTGAATTTGACTGATATGACGTGCTTGTTAGGCCGGCATAGCCACAGCCATGTTAAGTGACGCCGGCTACCTCTGACCACCGTGTCCCCACCTCCGGCTCGACTAGCAAACTATGGCCCCTTCCAACATCCAAAAAGCTATGCTGCAAGCAATGTACCGTGGAACGACTCCCTATACCTCATGTCTTTATATCCATTCACAAGGAGAATCTGCGCTTGGGACTCTTCATTGGCGTTGAACCTCATATGCGCGTCAACATCAATCCACCCGGCCATTTTGGCCAGCGTTATCCACACATGTCCGTCTTCCGCCCCACTCCTTGATTTAATGGCTTTTCTTCTACCGCCTGTGGGACGTTTGCGCCGAGCACCTTGTGGCATCCCATGACATGCCGCACCTTCGCGATGAGGGCCGTCTTGATTGGTGATACTGATGCTGGACTTTGGTGACGCGACTTCTTTGTTGGCGCTTAGTGTGGCAGTTAGGTCCACTGGGGGTCAGCAATTGGACGGATACTACATGGAGTCGGTGCCTGGAGAGGCAGATGGCTTGAAGGAGGAAACGTGAGATGGAGTGGGTCGTTGAGAACTTTAGCATTCCCTTATCCAAGAGCATCAACTATTTTGGCGCGAGGATTCTACGATCACTCTGAATCAGAGTCGAGAAGTTAATTACGGGGACCTGGGGGAACTATGCTTAGTGAAAAGCCAGCAACTTTTCCGCTTCAGATTGACTCAAGTAGGAATCGAACCAGTGTTTTCGGGTCCTGAGATATAGTTGATACCATTCATTCTATTGCTTGGGGGCGTTGTAATACCACTACCAAGGCCAGTAGCAACCATTGCCGCTCGAACAATTACCTTATAGTCTGGATTTTAAAGTGGAAGTTGAAGCGTCGCGTGAGCATCAGGGTGGAAGATCGCGCTAAGTACCCCTAGCGTGAAGATCGCCCAACTGTAGGTGCAGGTACCAACCCCCAGCCTTGGCAACGGTCGTTTTCCAAGTTTCCAATTCACCCTCGCTGCCTTGATTCGCAACTGCGCGACGACGACGACGACGACGACGACGACGACGACATCATCTCACCACGATAGTGGCATTTCGCGAGCGGGGTATGTCGATTGACAACTGGCAGCCGAGACCTCGGCTGTACCTGTGGTTTCATGATCAATCTGCCTGCGAAATGATTGGTCGCGAATGCAGGAACACATTCATGCAGATCCTGGAGAAGAGCACATCTACTCTACACTACAACGCGCACTGGACAAAGTATACAAATTGTGGGAAGCATGCCTGACGTTCTTCTTAGTCTCCGCTATCGTTCGCTTTCATTTCCATGTTTTCTTCACCAAGGCCTGCCACCACATGGCCTTGCTACGGGAGTGGTTGGCCATCCCAGCCACTGCACTCCACAACAACATATTTCATGACACCTCCCTTCTCTTGGCCTACAATCCTTCTGCATTCCTTTCCAAGTCCTTTCTCAAGAGTGACACGTGCAATCATTGTCTCACAATAGGTAACATATCAGCGCCGGTATCTTCACAATGTCACTCTCAATCGCCCGCCTCGGCTGGGCAGCGGCAGCCTACTTTCCCTCTCTCATTCTCGCCCAAAGCAGCAGTACCTACTTCTTCACCGTGAGCGGTACACCCCACAGCATCCTGATTCCCGTTGCGCCCACAATTACAACAACAGTATACGCATCCATGATCACCCTCCCGGCCACCACAAGCATCAGTATCGAGACCCGCATCTTCACCGTCACCGGCCCCGTCCCCGTCGTCGAATCAATCGCCTCCGTCATCCCATCAGCAGCTGAAGTTCAACCTTCAACTGAATCCCCCGGCCCCGTTGTGCCCATAGCAATACAAGGCTTCACCACCTCAATCCAACTCCCAGCCACTGCCTCAATTCCCACAGGAACAGTCACGATTGCCCCCGCTGTCGTCGTCGCACCTACACCTGCGTCAGCAGCTAGCGCAGCATCAATGAATGCCGCATCCGCCGCCTCAGAAGAAGCGGTCGTGGCGTCCAACGTCGCCGGCACCGGCTCAGCGGTCATCACCGAAGCACCAGCCATCACTACCTCAACGATTGGGCAGGTCATAACAAATGTTCCCGTGCCCGTCGCGCCTGAAGCCTCTCTCTCCTCGTCCGTCCATAGTCTCGAATCTGTGGCTTCAAGCGCTACTTCCGTAGCAGCCTCCGCCATCTCCATATCTTCCGTTTCGGCAGCCTCGGTAGTCGCACTAGCCACCAAGAGTATAGGCTCGGCGATAACGACTGCCACAAGTACTGTGACAAGCAACACGGCTACTGTCACAACGCCAGCGACGCTGGTAACGAGTACGTCTGTCTCAACGGCGACTTCAGCGGCGGCTACCACGACTTCGGCGGCGGCTGCTACGACGACTCTGGGCGCTTCGAGTGGGAGTTCGACCCCGCCGAGTTCTGGCACGTCAGGCACAGCGCCGAGTGGATCGAGCAGTACGGCTGCGCCTACGCACAATGGTGCTGGGAAGGTGAGAGGCGGCATTGGGGTTGTTGCTGGGTTGGCGGCGGTCGTGCTAATGGTTTGATTTTGAGGAGTTTGATGGGCGATGGGCGATGATACCACGGTTGGAGTATTTGGGAAATTGTTTCTATGTGAATATTGAGCAAGGATTTTTTACTGGTGGGGGGGGTTATGCTTGCAGCGATGGAGTCTGGTGATAATGGCGCTTTTTTGTGGGGATATGTGGATGGATGACTGACTGGATATGGTCATGAGTTTGATGTAGCACATGAGATGGGAGGTCATTGTGAATACGAATGAACATGTTATATATATTTCCAGGACATCGTCAACATTCCTTTTCCTTGCAGTGAGTACATGCCGCAACTGGGTTTGGCTGTCTCAAGGTATTAATTACTTCATGACTCAATAATCTAGATGGCATCGATCAGATATGTAAGTACAGCAAAAACATCATTAGGTAAGTAATCGACCTCCCCTCTCCCCCAGCAGATATTAAACCCCTCCCCATC
>NAPT01000540.1:0-20849 GCA_002927785.1 Cladonia uncialis
GTGGGGTGCCGTCTGCGACGGGGGTGCCTTGGGGTGCTGCGTGGGCGAAGAGGGCGAGGGTGAGAGTGAGGAGGATGGTTGTTGGCTGCATGGTTGGGGTGGATGATGGGGGTCTTAGTAAGTGGCTAGGGGGAGGAGGAATGCTATCTGTGGTCTCAGAAGTGGAGCGAAGTAATCGTTGGATGCGAATGATCTTTTCTGATGGTGTGTTCGATAGGGAGTCGGTCTTGCTTTTATATTAGCTGGGAAGGTCATCCGCTTGACCGGATACAGTACACAGCTCCGACGACAGCGTATGATGAGACAGCCATCTCAGCAAGCCGCTGAGGGTTTGAGACTGAAGGATGAGTCGAAGAGACCATTGTGACATCCTGTAACATCCTCAAAAGCGAATGGCCCCATGAGACTCCCCTCTGGCTGCTCCCTCCCACCAGATCCATCCTTTACATGCACAGACGGTGGGGAGATTTAGCTCCTCCTCGAACTTTCGGAGAGGGCTATTCCTGAACTTAGTCAATATTCCAGATCCTGTTTCAGAATCTTTGGAGGCATTTCGGCCCTTTTTCGACGGTTTGTGGTGGAGTCCAAATCAGCAAATCTCAAACACAAAGCCGTTTTCGACTGCTGGCTTAGGTGATTTCCCGTTAGTCATTGCTTCACATAGAGTTGGTAGAGACAGCGGCAGTCATGTTGAAGTTGTAATGCAGGCCATCCTTCAGCTAAAAGGTAGTGCATATATGGAATTGGGCCCACAAGCGATGCACAAGTGGAAGACGTTCAAAAATTCCTAGTGTGTCCTCGCACCGTCAAGTAGAGTTCATAAGCTAGGATTTACTTCCATTCTCTTTCAATAAGATACTTTGTGACGACGAACATACGAATGACCCAACACCTTGACCAAAACAGTGGTGTGAAGGTTCGGGACGGGACGGTACTTCTCAACAATCTGATACAAGGCTGAGACAGGGTTTCCAGGCCCCATAACAAGACCCCACACGGCTCTGCCTGAAAGCGCGCCTATCATATGGAAGCGTAGTGATATATCTTCTCTCCTTTGAATCAGATGTGCAACTTCTCGCCCCAAAGCTGTAGGCTTGAACAGCACCATGGTTCCACTGTATGAGTCCGCATGCTATTTCAATTTAGATGGCGCGAGTTTGGGGCTCCAAGACGGCCAGAGAGCCTTGAACACGTGCATCTCGCACGGTGTTTGAGAGGCAGAGAGGGTGTAAGTCTTGGCTTCGAAGCAAGGGCGAGCAGCGCTGTCAAAAAGCATCGTGGGCGGGCGACGCTGATACTTGTAGCCCCAGCGAAACTCCAGACAGTTTTCCTCAACGCGATCAGCTACAAAGCACTTTCAAACCACAAAGCTCCGAACCTTGTCTGCCACATGTTGGGATTCCTTTTCTTGCTTAGAACATGTAGGACATAGCACATTTGGTCGGCTGAGGACTCATCGACAGTAAAGGACTAGCGGTCAAAACTTCCCATTACCAATTAGAAGCTTCAATATATGTAAAGTCAGAAAGAAACAACGAAGGTCGATTTCTGGATCAACACCTTTGCGGGATCATAAGCCAGATACTTCATCAGCTGATGCTCCCAATCACAATTACACACGAGTAAGAATGTCATCGTTGATGTACAAACCCACGGTTTTTATTTGAAGCATACATCAGTCACGGGCAGGTGATACACTTGTAGTCTTCCTATTGAGCCTTCCAATTTGCTGAGAATACTGGTAACACTGCGAAGCTTTCAAGCAGCCATTCATTCTTGAGAACAACGGACGTCTTGGATCGCCAGGCAGCTGTACCTGCGTCATCACTATACAGGTCGCTGGGAGTGGTGGCGGTTGCTTAGAAATAGCATGATACTTTGAAGACACGTATATAATGGCTACCCCGTATCATTCACAAACCGAATGAAGAGCGTGGCTTCGAAGTCATTCGACCAGCTTCTCCGGGCCACAAATCTATGATTACATAAGCAGTGTCCAGGCGCTAACTGTTGACGCGGTGTACATCATTCATCATTTGATTTTCTTGCGCCGAGTTTCGAGCACGGCCAAGCTCCACCTTTACAGACTTTTTCTGTTACTGCTCCACATCTCACAACATTTAAGACTCTTCAACTTATCGGACTTCTACTGTATCTACTAAAGATTTGCTTTCCATCACAACAACCATCGACTAGAAATCTCATACGGGCAAGCTCCGCCATCAAGCTTACTTGACAACCTGCCGGCAATATGTCTGCTGAGCCTGAGCACGTTGAGTCCAAGGCCAAGGTCAAGGCCAACCTAAAGTGAGCACTGCAACACCTACAAACTCTGCCAGAGCTGGATACTGACTCTGTGACAGCGATGCATCTGGTTCTGAGAAGAAAGAGGTAAGCCATGGCTGCTCTGGATACCTATATGCATATAAGATGGTCACTAACAGAGCTTAAGGTCGACGACACTGCGACTGCCATCCTCAAGAAGAAGAAGAAGCCCAACTCTTTGATGTAAGTCTAATTCTCCACATCTTGCCAGCTTCTCTTACTGACTCGGTGGCAAGCGTCACTGATGCCACTAACGATGACAACTCCATCATCGCTCTCTCGAATAACACTATGGAGACATTACAGCTGTTCCGCGGCGATACCGTCCTTGTGAAGGGTAAAAAGCGAAAGGACACAGTTCTTATTGTGTTGGCCGATGATGATCTTGACGATGGGAGTGCTCGGATGAACCGTGTTGTCCGTCATAACCTCCGTGTGAAGCATGGAGATATCGTCACAGTACATCCATGTCCGGACATCAAATATGTAAGTCTTGACACCGATTTGCACTCTGCTAGCCACTAACACAGCGTTAGGCCAAGCGTATTGCTGTCCTCCCAATCGCCGATACAGTTGAAGGTCTTACGGGTTCTCTCTTCGACGTATTCCTCGCCCCATACTTCCGAGAAGCATATCGTCCTGTCCGACAAGGAGATCTCTTCACAGTCCGTGGTGGTATGAGACAAGTGGAATTCAAAGTCGTCGAAGTTGATCCACCAGATTTTGGCATTGTTGCACAAGACACGGTCATTCACTGCGAAGGCGAGCCTATCCAGCGCGAAGATGAGGAGGGCAACCTTAACGAGGTTGGATACGATGACATTGGTGGATGCCGGAAGCAGATGGCACAGATTCGAGAGTTGGTAGAACTGCCTCTCCGACATCCTCAACTTTTCAAGTCCATCGGTATCAAGCCTCCACGTGGTATTCTCATGTTCGGTCCTCCAGGTACAGGTAAAACTTTGATGGCTCGTGCCGTTGCAAACGAAACGGGTGCATTTTTCTTCTTGATCAACGGTCCCGAGATCATGTCGAAAATGGCCGGTGAATCAGAATCGAATTTACGCAAAGCATTCGAGGAAGCAGAAAAGAACTCGCCCGCAATCATTTTTATCGACGAAATAGATTCGATTGCACCAAAACGTGAGAAGACCAATGGCGAAGTGGAGCGACGGGTGGTTTCCCAGCTGCTCACGCTGATGGACGGCATGAAGGCCCGTTCAAATGTCGTTGTCATGGCCGCCACAAATCGTCCCAACTCTATCGATCCTGCTCTACGTCGTTTTGGACGCTTCGACCGTGAAGTCGACATTGGCATCCCAGATCCTACTGGCCGTCTCGAGATCCTCCAGATCCATACAAAGAACATGAAGCTTGCGGAAGACGTTGACCTTGAGTCAATTGCTGCTGAGACTCACGGATACGTTGGTTCCGATGTTGCCTCACTGTGTTCAGAAGCTGCCATGCAGCAGATCCGTGAGAAGATGGACTTGATTGACTTGGATGAAGATACAATTGACGCCGAGGTGCTGGATTCATTGGGAGTCACTATGGAGAACTTCCGCTTCGCCCTTGGTGTTTCTAACCCATCTGCCCTTCGCGAAGTCGCAGTGGTTGAGGTTCCTAATGTCCGCTGGGACGATATTGGCGGCTTGGAGAACGTCAAGCGCGAGCTCATCGAGAGCGTTCAATATCCCGTCGACCACCCCGAGAAATTCCTCAAATTTGGTCTATCTCCATCCCGCGGTGTCCTCTTCTACGGCCCACCTGGTACTGGTAAGACGCTACTTGCTAAGGCCGTCGCGAACGAATGTGCCGCCAACTTCATCTCCATTAAAGGCCCCGAGCTGCTCAGTATGTGGTTCGGTGAATCAGAAAGCAATATCCGTGACATTTTCGACAAAGCTAGAGCTGCGGCTCCCTGCGTAGTCTTCCTTGACGAGTTGGACTCCATCGCTAAGTCAAGAGGTGGTTCCCAAGGTGATGCTGGAGGTGCTTCGGACCGTGTGGTCAATCAGCTTCTGACAGGTAAGTGATCTGCTCAGGTTCTTGTTTTCCGGTTGAAGTTTTACTGATGTATGTCACAGAAATGGATGGTATGACCTCCAAGAAGAACGTCTTCGTCATCGGTGCTACAAATCGTCCTGAACAGCTGGATAATGCTCTCTGCCGTCCAGGCCGTCTGGATACCTTGGTCTACGTTCCTCTTCCAGACGAATCCTCCCGCGCCGGCATCCTTAAGGCACAACTCCGCAAGACACCCGTCGCCGACGACGTAGATATCAACTATATAGCCAGCCGAACTCACGGCTTCTCTGGTGCCGATCTCGGCTTCGTTACCCAGCGTGCTGTCAAGCTTGCTATCAAGCAAGCCATTGCTATCGATATAGAGCGTACTAAAGCGCGTGAGGCTGCTGGTGAGGATGTTACTATGGATGAGGATATCGAGGCTGAAGATCCCGTTCCCGAGCTCACCAAGGCACATTTCGAAGAGGCTATGCGATCAGCTAGGAGGTCGGTCAGCGATGTCGAGGTCCGACGCTACGAAGCTTTCGCACAGAGTATGAAGAACTCCGGCGGAAGCAACTTTTTCCGCTTTCCAGACGCAGATGCCGCTGCCGATGCTGCCGCAAATGGCAACGGATTCGGTGACGCGGGTAATGATGACAGTCTTTATGACTAAGAGGAGAGAAATTGATCATGTTCATTCAACTGGGTTTATTGCATGCCTGGGCGTTCGCGTCCCAGCGTCTACGATCGAGTGGCGCAGAAGTGCTCGGTAGAGGTTTTAGTCCATCGTGTGTAATGGGTGCCAAATGGTACCCTAAGTAGTTAGTAGTTATAGACATAAGAAGACGCTTTTAATGAGATCCGAGTAATGCATGTCCTTGATTGTTTTATAATACAATTGAGCCTGATCTCTGGCTGTGATGATTGTGATACCATGGTCCACCCTCACAGGCCCAATTGAGGAGTCTCGAATGTTTCCCAGTCCATCGCAGCGTATCGACCTCCCTTACTTCAGTGTAAGACCGGATATCGACACTATGATATACGTCAGTAAGCCGAGCCAACTATAACACAAGTCGGGCACTCACCGTCGCATGCTTAAAGCCCAGACGTAGCCAGTTGTCGCCCTCACCCATCTCCCGAGCAAAAACCACCTAGCCTCCACGAAGGCACCTTATCACCGTCCCACATATAGTAGATCTCCCATCCCTTGTGAATCCTAATACCCATCACGAACTCCAAAAATCCACCACCTCAGGCTCGACCTCCACGACTTTCTCCAGCACGCCTTTCACAATCTTTGCCCCCTCACTCACAGCCTTCTCCGGGACCCTCACATCTATTCGCCCCTCTCCTCCATTCTCATTCCTCGTCACCTTTTGCCCATCATCCCCCTCATCCTCCCTTTCATTATCCTCCTCCCCTTCCTCCTCTAAACCCCTGGCCTCCCTAACCAACACCCGTAACATCTCCGCTCTATCAACATACTCCTCATTTTTCAGCATCTGCATTATTCGGGCTTTTACCGCATCCTGCCATTTGGCTTTCTGGCATTCGGTGGTTAGGGTTCGGAGGATGGGGGTTATGGCGTTGGCGGTGAGGAGGGCGTTGGTTAGGGAGGTGAGAAGCGGCGGGGAAAGAGGGGTTGGGAGTGGTGTGGGGATGGTAATCTTGTTTTGTGGAGTGGTCATTTTGTGGTGTGTTGGTGGGTGGTGTGGGAGAGATGTGCTTCCATTGTTTGGAAGGCTGGTGGCGCTAGGCTGTTTTGGGTGATAAGATTCGCGAGTGGTACGAAAGTGAATGGTATCGGTTTTGCATGCTTAACATTAGATTGAATTAACTCATGCTAGGGCTAGGTAGTCCTAATTTTCACATTTGCCATCCCGATGTTCAGCCGTTGCTCACTTACGTTGTTCGATATCTAGTTCTATTGAATACTCAGCCTGGTCATCGCCTGGTGAGCCAAGACCACTATAATGCCATTTCACAGGCGGCGGTGCGCATTACAGAACCACGTCTAAAATATCAAAAGTCGACCACGATTGGTAAGGAACCGCTGTCAGTAAGATAACCAACCGTATCGAATATTTATGAGGATCATAGGAAGCCGTGGAACAATAGGCTCATGCACAAGGTTTTTCGATCCTATATAATAGCTAATCACAATGATGACTCTGATATGAATGGAGAGGTGGGGATCCATCCCCCCAAGGTATATATATAATTCCAAGCTCTTCCTCACTTCTTCCTTCGTTTCGGGCCCAAACTGAATAACCGAACAGACCCCACCAGATATTGGCTTTATTTGAGTTCCCTTGGTCACCAGGCAAGAGTCCAGCCTATGCAGTGACCGACATGCGCTTGATGGTGTTGCTTGGGGAAAGCCTGAAGTGGAAGCGGGCCATAGAGAGGCACTGAGTGTGGAGCTTGCATTCACTGTGTCTGAATGACTCAACATTATGAAAGACTCTGTCTTCCGCTAATGTGCAGGGCTTAAACGGCACCTAGACTTGCTCAACGACGTGTAAAACTCCCCCAATATCATGACATTGGCATGCATCTCAGACTATTTCCTTCACGACCGCGCTATTGGATGTCCTTAAAGTTTGCGTTCGGCGGGTCACGATCCATCATGTACGCAAACTTCTGCCGATTACCCTCCTTTTGGAGAAAAGCAGGAACATCCGGATTATCATCAATTCGATCATATAATTCGCTTTTTCGTTCGAATAGGTCTTCGCCTCTACGGATCCTATGTAGTAGTCTCCCGGTGTCGAGGAAATAAGGTTGGTTGTAACCCTTGTGAGAGAAGGAGGTGATTTTGTTCTTAAGGTCTCCCATGGTACTAAGGCAATGGACTGTCAGCATCTTTCTTCAAGGCAGAAAGGTAAGACTCCAGTCCAGTGTAGGAGCGTAAAGATAGCCGTCCACGCCATTGTCGTCTTCAGGGCCATTGTCCGAGGTAGGAAATAGTTCATCTGCGTCCTTCGCATGCTTTATTACGCTGATCCCATGGGTTGATGAACGTTTGTATTCGCATGTCTTGACAGAGCTTCGCAAGCCGCCATTCGGCATGCTTAAAGTTTCTCCTTGCAGTCAAATTTCATCTTCTCAGCTCGAAGGTCTAATCAGACAGGATATGTTCAACTAATATTGGTCTTCTCGTCTTGCAATTTCGGTCAACCCCTAGCTGCGATGCTGCGCACAATGGCCACCGATTCCTGGGATTAGTAGCCCTCTTACAATTCCAGGATACGCCTCAGGACTCAAGAATCCGGTCTCAAAAGCAGGAAAAGGCAGTCCTAGTGTTTGCCAGCTGGGATTGATGCTTGATTCTGGGCCGCAAGGTTTTACAGGATAATTGAAAGTATGGATACATACCCAAAACAGGAACTACAATGCCATCCCGTCATATATAGCTCCTCATCAGCCTTATCCACTCGTAGGCTCTCGGGTCTGACGGTGTTCTTTCCATCAAAATAAGTCACCTGTGGATGATGCCACAATTCACCTCGGTGCAGCCACTGGTAGCTGTAATAGTACATCTGAGTTCGAAGTGTTACGCGTGGTGGAAAAGCACAATTGCGAAGAGCAGTAAGGGTGCCAATACGTGGAATTTCGTCTATGTCCCCAACAAGGAGTACGTCACCCTGGTTTGGAGCCTGAGCTCCTGTTAAGGAGAGCATAACCTGATCGAAAAGTGCATTACTGTGGGACGAGGACTTATCAGAATCGGTTTATAGAGATATAATTGAGAAAGATATACTTCAGGGAAGGGGTTGCGGATCCGTGATTCCAATTTTCGCGTACGAAGAGGTCTTAGGCCAGTCTTTTGGCCATATATCTACTTTACGAGAGTATAGAAAGGTATGAAAGATGATTCAGTGTATACGTACCGAGTATAGCGTTCGTGTTCCCAAGTATCGTCCTTTGGGATCTTCTTGGCCCCTGAATCGTCAAGCACGCGGTGAATTATCTTATGCTGAAAGTCTTTGAATTGAGATATATTGTCCTGAAGGTGAAGCGGTTTCGGGTTCATTTGAAAGGTGGTATTGGATTCAAGAATAACGAAGTAGTCGACCTCTTTATCGAGCTCGTTGAGTCGGATTTCAAGGAAATCAAGCTCAGTATTAATAAGGAATAAATCAAAGACCTTTCGACGCTGATTTCGAGTGGCATAGGGCTCCCAGCGACGTTTCTGACAGAATTCTTCAGCCTCGCGTAATGGCAAGAAACCATGGATTCCGTCTTCAACAAGGGCCGGGTGCGGACCAGCATAAGGTGGGCTTGGCTGCCACTCTTCGGGTTGGAAAGTTCGGACGATAAGAAGCCATACAGCAAAAGCGAATAGTATAAAAGGCGCGACCCATTTGAGGCGAGGATAGACCAAGGACATGGCTTTTGGAGCGCTGGAGTGTTGTTTTGGTATGCCAAAAGACCCCGACGCGTAAGCGTCACCGCTCGAAACACGTTGTCGCGGGGCCCTCGAGAGCATCTGACAGGTCTGGTATAATATATATATATGTATATTCCGGACTCTACGGCTTAGGAAAAGACAACATCCGCAACTGACATCGTACTGCGATTGCTGCAAACGACAAGAGAGATGGGACGAAAACCTTTCGTGGCGCTGAAATTTGCCCCAAAAGGCCGCAAAATTGTAGGCCAATGAGAACAGTGAGAGCAGGTTAAAGGGGGTTCACGCTTAAAGAGTACTAAGCCGCATAGATGCCGACAGGGTACTAATCGCCCCCAAAATGCCGCTTCCATATAGGCCAATGATCATCGATCCCGATGCCTACCTTTTACATCACATACGCCCCGTCAGATAGGTTAGCGCGCCACAAGAGGCTAAGCCTTTTCACACATATCTATTAGCCTCGATTCTTTGGAAAGGATAGATGGATACAGCTTTCTCTGCATGGAAGATATCTCGAATGATTTACGCCGTCCTGCAGGGGTCTCTTAGGGTGACGCTAAGCTATAAAACGCTGGACTACTAAAAATATACAACAAAACTCTCTAGCAGGCTCCGAAAACAGCAAAATAATGAACATTCAATTAGTTCCGCGTGGCTGCACGACGAGTATGTAATGTTCCAGCAATAGGGTGTACGGTGCACCTGTCATAGGTCTTTGGCGCACGCACGGCGGTACGCTGCTGATGCATTAAGAAAATCGATAGCATTCAAGCGATAATTATAGTGCCCTGTCTGGATGGAGTCCACATGCAGGGCGAATAGAAGGACAGGAGATTCTCCAGAAAGGATTTCGAATCGGTGGAATGAGCATCCATGGGAGCCCTGCTAGACCTCCCGTTACATGCAAACACCCGGCGGGCGCGAAAGTGCGTTGTGCACATTGGTTTCATGCGGTTGACAACAGTCAAGACTAGCCCCAGTAGGCAAGTCAGAGATCGCTCCTCTGTGCGCTCGGTTGTCTTTTGGACCAATCGAGGTCAGTATACGGCATATCTTTGTTGCGGAGACTGGCATTCCTGTGGCTCGGAGACAATCGCTCAGCTCCTTCAGCCGATCGTGCAGTTGACCAACGAGACAGGTCCCACAAGCGCCTTTGCGCTATGCCATCTATCAATGTACCCGCATGATTCAACTCCCGTCTAGACTTAGGCCAGGGCGTCCAGCTGGAAGCTGAGGGTATCTGGGACGTTTTGTGCGGAGTGTGCATCCTTCAGCCAGTACCGTAATTTTGCTTAGCTGAAACTTTCGTGGTCTTTCTTACATCGTCTGCATAGTGGCTCAAAACTGTAACAAGCAAATCCTACATGGCAGGAAAGGTCAAACGATCAGAGAACGAAGAGGAGCTCTGGTAGGGTCTATCCTTTGCCTTTACTCTCCATCGATCCTTCTGTCTACGCCTGATCAATAACTTCTGGTCCTATATATCTAAAAGCAATACAGGTCTCCGAAGCGACCGGAACCCTCAAGGGCCAGGAGCTCGTATAATTCCGACATCTACCTGCTCGATCATCATGGTCGCCGGGATCCTGAAGATGGCTTGCGGTCCCAGCTCGCGGACTTCCTCAGGCTCAGAATTGTGTATAGTCTCGCTTCCAAGGTCTCTGCTAGAACGACAGGACAAAGAAAAGGTAGCAAATACAAGCAAAGAGGCCATAATATACTGCGCTATACAATTCACATACTTCCAGTAGCGGCAGCGCTGGTGCTGGTCGTCTTGAATTGCAAGCAATACTACATCGGTGGCGAACTTGCTGGGCCTGATGACGAGGACACCGAAAGATTTGGAGGCTTACTTCTTGCAGCGAAACTGCACGAATTCCTCATGTTGATATCACTCGGAACGATTGTTTTTGCATACTTTCGCCAAGAGCTCGCTTGGGAGACTGGTATACCCTCAAGGGCGTTGTTTGTTGGATGTCAGATCGACAGCATCGGTTGGCTTTGGTCGCCAGAATGCCTCGGAATAATGTGTCACAAGTGGAAAGCGAATCGAAAGCGAAAAGCTGCACTGGTTTCAATCGTCCTCGTCTGCGCTCTGCTTGGAGTCTCCGTCGGAATATCTTCAGCGGCCTTGATAAAGCCGCGCCTCGGTAGCTGGCCAGCTGGCGGAACCTCCTTTTGGCTTAATGCGACCACCGAAGTCATGTCTCAGCAGACCATAACGGATTCATCTTCCCTAGAGCACTGTATCTCCGACACTGGCGATGCTGCTTGCCCGTACGGTGACTGGCAACTGATCCAGCAAGAGTACCATGCTTTCTGGCCACATCTCTTTCCGATGGGTTCTATGCCGTTGAACATAGATATTCCTAGCCCATTCTCTCTGAGAGCGATGACAATCTTTCAAAGGTCCTCTAGCGACGACTGGAACAGCGATCTAGGGAGTATATGGGGTGGTCACTTTTCACTTGCAACAGTTCCAACAGCTCCTGTTGCAGACGGTCTGGCCGAGGTTGCAAGGCTATGGGCCCGAGCTGTGGCTGCAACAGGACATGGTCGTTTCCAATGGCGCGAAGACGTCCAATTTACGACAAAGGCTCCACAGTCCTCGGTTTACGCACGATGCAGCGAGACTATCGTCGACATGAGTCAGTTGGACAACCTGCAGCTCTCCTTTCCGGCTCTAGATGAGATTCAGTTTGCAGACGGGGATTCCTTCGATGGGACTGTCCAACAAATTGGTTACCGTACTGACAGTAATAATGAAACAGCCTCGACAATCAAATCATTGCTCGCCCAGGGGTTGCCTCCAGCTCTAACCTGGATCGATCAAAACAATCTTCTAGCTAACACGAACAGCACCCTTCTCGCAATCGCAACTTTCCCAAATACTACAAGCGGCACATCAAATGTCTATACATGCAGTATTGACAGCAGGCTGACACAGACTGACTTATCAACTTTCAGGAATGAGTACAAGCTTGTGAGTGGCGTACCACCAAATTGGGCTAATGGCACAGTCGCATCACCGTGGCCAAGGATCATGCCCACGGCCGCTTGGGCAAAATATTTGAATCCTATCATCATAGGATCGAATGCCAGCGTATTCTCGAGCATCACTTCAACTGCAGGCATGTGGAACACGAGTCTCGCGGCCGCACCGTACAATTTCGCCATCATCGTTGAAGGTATTCTGACAACGATGGTCGCGAATGGCCTGGCTCGCGCCTCGTACAATACAAGCATGATAACTACCTTGAAAGGAAACGATGTTGACGGCAACCAGTGGGACGCCACAGGCTGGTTCCAATACTTTTTCGCGAAATCGTCCATTTTCAACCTCAGCCCCGAAGAGCGAGCCTCAGCAACAGAATTCGAGATGTTTGCATCCGTCATCGGTTATGCTTATAGTTACAAAGGTGCAACACAGAAAGCCGCTATCGCTGTCCTTCTCGCCTACATTATTCTCGTAATTCTACATTTCGGGTACTCTCTCTGGGCTGGCTGGGGTTTAACGTCGCGAGCTACGCAGCCTAAGATCGCTGTGATGGCGATGAATTCGGAAGAGACAAAGATATCGGATGATATTGGCACTGGGACAGCTGCGGCAGAGGGGTTTGAGGGAAACGTCAGGTTGAGGGCGCAAGCGAGGGATCGTGAGCTTTGTCTTGATGATACGCAGAGTAATGCCTTCTATATACGGAGGTATGGATAACAATTAGAGGAGGCCGTCCTGGATGGAACTATATGACAATAGGATACGGTTCATGAGATCAACGATGAATGAATTGCCTGGATTTGTGTTACAATTCGCTCGTAGTGAGCATCTGATCAGAGCCGCGTGCGTGATGAGGTAGTCTAAGTGCCGACACAGATTTCTTGGGCTGAAACCTTTTCGGCATGTCTATTCGAATATTTTGGGTGTATTCGAACTGACTCTGATTTTTGGGGCTGAAAGCTTTTCCGCATGTCTATTCGAACGTTTTCGGTGTATTTGAGCTGACTCGCTACTTCTACCTGTATCTATCGGTACCACATATTGTACATAGCTGCTATTGGTTGTGATACACATGTCGTACTACGCTCTGCAGCTTTATAAACATCAGCTGTTCAACAACGTGTATACCCTCTGTTGTGTCTCCGCTCTTAGTTCTTGCTTCGGCATTAGTTGCACGCAAGTCTCATACATGCGCCCATCCATTGTGAACAAGCACCTGCATCTCATTAATGAGACAATATACCCCAGGTTCGTGGCGATTATGGTCTTCATTTGTCCATAAACTTAATCTGTAGCGAACAAACGTCTCCTTGAACCAAACGGTTGTCACCCAGCGTTGGACGCGGTTTTGCCAAATGCCAACAAATCGCTCGCCCAGTGAAGGCCAGGGTTCCGATGTATGTACGGCAGTATAGGCCTTGGGATCGTAGCCAACGCGGACACTGGGGTTCAACCAGACGCCTTTGCGTGTACTTTGAGGGTTATCGGCATGGATGAGACAGCATTCAGAGCCTTCAAGATGACGAGTAGCGAGCGAATCTGCAATACCACGAAATCGTAGTGGACTGGCTCCGTAGAAGGGAGAGGAGTCGAAAATTACTACAAGAGTATAAGACCGTGTGTACATAGTGCGCAGGGAAAGCCACGTGGAGTCGTATGCAAGGGGGGTTTTGCCTGCAAGGGGGTGATGAGGCTTACCCATCCCATTCCAACAGCTCTGAACAGGTATCGGGCGGTGTGATACCATAGCACTCCTCGATTCACGCGACCTGAAATAGGGGTAGGTCATCATCAGACGTTCGTGACCCTCAATGTCCCTCAACGCGAAGGTATCATAGAAATTCGGCGGTTTTGAGAAATCCAAAGAACATGCAGCAGCGTAGTTGCCACTATTTGTCTCTAACAAGGTCCAAACGTCTTGAATCTGGCCAATTACGATTCAGCGTCTCTTGATGGCAAAGTAGAGGAAGAGAGCTACTACCGTAAAGGCGACGTCGTTCAGAAAGAGGACTTTGTCAAATGTAGTACCATTGGCGGCTAGTTCAGCGAGAGGCTCCAAGGTCTTGTTGCGCAGTCTCGAGAGGTAAGGTATCCTTCGCAGCTCTGTCTTTCCCCTGGGTGTTTTGACCCAGCCTTCGGCCGCAGGCGAGCGAGCTATATCGTCTTCATGCGAAGTCTCGTCAAGAACGATACAATGGCGAATACCACGAGTTATCAAGACGTCTTGCAGCTGTCTTAGCATCTGCTTCGACTCATCCCAGCTTCCACTTTCATATATTGATATATATATATTGGCTGCTCCGAGCTTCTCTGCGAGATCCAAAATCGCGCTGTTCCAGCTTGTGTGCAAAATGTAGGCGCTATTCCAAAGGATACAGGCTATATATACTGATGGCGTAGGCGTAGGAATGCTGACAGAGCTATTCTGACGTCGATGGCTTCCACTCGATGACAACCTGATGAAGTCGGTAATGAGTACTGCCCACAGAAGCAGGAGGGTTCCTCTCCAGAGCCTGGACCGAGAGTTGCGGCGAAAATAAGACATAAACTGCTTGTCGGCCCTGATAGACATGCATCACCGCATCATAGAAGTAGGAGCAATTTTCGAACGACGTGGAGCGACGGGTCATGTTTGCTCTGCAGGTGTTTGGGATGTGAATCTTAGCGGTTAGCTGCGCGACAAGTATTCATGTAACAAATGTAATATGTTACAGCAATTCAATTTCTGGCCTGGCCTGGCTTGGGTAAATGCCTCAGCCATCGGCATTTGAGGCCCTTGACGCCTTAAGATTTAGTCGCTGATGATCTCTTCTCGTTCAAAAGTTGGGCGAATGAATGCTATATTAGTTTTGTACAGTGTGGAAGAGGTTCTGAGCATGCTTATCTCGTTTCACCCTATCGTCTATGTAAGGACCGGGGGCCGATACCGAGAAGTCCGCGAAGCCACCTATCTGCTATATACCACTAGAACAAACAGCTTCGAGCGTCAAATGTCCCTCAGATTGAAATCCTCCGACGCAGGTATACAGCAAAAACTTTCCTCCTCTAGTCATTGTTGTGGACCGTTGTACATCGAGCCATCCGCACAATATCAATTCGTCAGCGGATTCAACGAAACATAGTTTCGAGTCCGACGTTCGACTTGTAATGTGTTCCATACCTCAACTAATCATCCCAGGTGGGTATGTGTAATTAAAGCTAATTAGAAGACCGAAATAGAAGTCCCAAATGAGTAGGAAATCTAGTCACTCATGGAGACCGCTGGCATTGGAGTCTTTTGCTCAATTCGTCCTTCCACTAGTTGTTTGTGGCATAGAAGGATTACTCCGCATACGATCAGATGGACAGTGGGAGTTGGTGGCGTATTCCTGTCGCTAATATGTAACACGATCAGGTTCTATCTCTCTCCAGCAGAATTCTTGACATGCTATTTTCGTGTTGCATAAACGCCCTCAAGTCGTGTTGCTACGGCCAATAGACTGTGCTTGGGTCAGATCTCGAGTCTCATATCTTCCGAACCTCTGTACAGTTCTGTTTGAACGCCCAGATGCCTTTCGGGGTAGGAGGAGGGCATTCGGTACCTGCTGTATTTAAGAGTCTGCCTTGTCCAGCCTTCCATATCCAATTCGATCGTTTGATTTAATGCCCTTTACTTGCGTCCTATACCAAGCCCACGCCAGCAGTGGGTTTTTCTCTTGCGCTTGAGACATCGCATAGTGCAGTCCACCTTCCTATAACTCATCATGGACAGGCTACGAAATGCTCGGACAACGCGCACATACACGCAGATTATCCAATTGAGAGACCACAGCAACGAGTAAGTGCAATATGTCCTGCATAAGCCAGCCATATACTACTCTCCTGCCCTCATGAAGACCTCGAGCTTTTGCTGATTTCTTTGAAGACCTCCACAATCTACGGTACCTGACGGTCATACCAAGCAAATCCCTAACCAAAATTCTGCAACCATTTCTCGATCTCACAGACTCGCTCGTGCTCTAGGCGTAGCCTTGATATACCACTCCCTCTGCAGTTTCTTCTGCAGGTTCTCCTGCTGGAAGCACAAACAGTCGGCACAACCAGTCGAGGAAAAGAAGATAGCAATACGGAAAGACTTCCGCACGGCATGCCTGGCTGGCTCAATCCATTTGGTACCCATAGCAGCTTCTCTTGTCGTGGTTGTTCTGAATTGGAGAGGCTTCTACATAGGAGGCGAACTGGAGGGAGCGGTAGGCCAAGACGATGCCAGGTTTCTTGCCCTTCAGTTTGCTGCCAAATTACATGAATTGACTATAAGCGCCTCCCTTACCGCCGTCATCCTGTACTACATCCGACACGAGCTTATGACGGACGGCGGCCTCCCATTTGGAGCTATAGTCGCTGGCCTTCAATTTAAAGATGTAAGCTATCTCTGGTCAATGGAATTCTGGGGTGCTGTACGTGCGAACTGGCGAAGAAAACGAGATAAGACGGTCCTAATTCTTTTGATTTTCACGTGTGCTGCATTAGCATTGAGCGCTGGCCCATCAAGTGCAACGTTGATGAGACCGCGACTCGATTACTGGCCTGCCGGGGGTACTGATTTCTGGATCGCCTCGCCTCAGGATGGATTGTATTCCACCAACGTTTCCGCAGCCCACGTACCAGCCAGTTGCATGAATGATACCGGTGACCTTAGTTGTCCATCCGGAGGCTGGCAAGTCCTAGCTCAAGATTACATGTTTCTCTATCAGTCTATTCGACCATCAGGCTATATGCCTGATTATACTTATGTAACTGGTGAGACAGCGGTTCGAGCCATAAGGACATTCGTTCGATCGCCTAGCTTGCAATTCGCTGTGAATCAGACGCAGGCCACCGTTGGAAGCTCTTCTGTCGCCGATGCGCTCGTGGAGACGGGGCGTATGTGGGCGTGGGCCGCCTATAATTGGAGGTACCATCATTTCAAAGAGCGCTACTGGTCTCGCATCGACGTAGTTTATACCGTGGAAGCCCAGCAGCCGATCGTTCATGTCCGGTGCGCGGCATACACTGCTTCGGATTATACCTCAGGCATAGGGTTCAATACATCAGCATCCACCGTCGCTGTTTATGATTTGTCGGATCAAGATCCTCACGACACAAACTATTTTGGAACCCTAGAATATAATTATACCAATGATGAACAAGTTGGCTCGCTGGTACAAAACGTTCTCAATGGCGAGTTCGCACCTCAAGTTGCTTGGGCCACGGTCCCACAGTCGAATGGCAGCGCCTTGGGGGTCACCCTTAGCGTTCCGATGACAGAAATCAATTCCTCAATGTTGTTCCAATGCACAATAGCCGCACGCATGGCTCCTGGTTCCTTGCAAAGTACGAGAAATAATATCTCACTTGTCACAGGCGCTGATCATAATTCAATTTATGAGAATAATAACACTTTCACGCGGATTTCCATCGACCCCGCCTGGGCAGCATTCTTGAATCCCACCATTTCTTCGGATAGTTCAACAGCTTTTCAGTACATGATGCAGATTGCCGGGATGTTGGACGAGGGATCCGGCCTAGACAGCATGAATCTTGTATGTGCGATGGAGTCACTACTCTCTCTATCGGTTGTCAACGGTCTTGCTCGGCGAGACTTTGGCGTAGGGTTTTCTGGAACTTTGTTGGGTGACACCGAGGGTCTAGAACTTGTCAGCTACCGTGATTTAAGTGGCGAAGAGGTGGCAAATTATACCTGGAATGATTGTGACATCTGGTGCGACCATTTATTGCCTTCTGGCTATAGAATGGGTTATGGTGGCAATGCCTTCAATATCAGTGACACTGAAAAGGTGGCCAGCACCAAATTCAAGATGCGAGCAGGCGCTCAAGGATGGGCTTTCAACCGCAGAGGTTCAGCCGCCAAGTTTGCAATGTTCGCACTACTTCTCTACGTGTTTATCGCCTTGAGTTTTTTGTTGTACACTGTTATCTGGACCCAGGAATCGTCAACTAGTTGGGACAGCATCGCGGAGCTCGTGGCCCTAGCTATGAGATCCGATCCATCCGAAGCCCTTCTGAACACTGGAGCGGGCATAAACACTGGCGAGATTTTCGAGCAGCGAACCCAAGTCATTGACAAAGGCGGGTGTCTTCAACTAGCGGTCGGTCATTCTGTGGAACATTACCATTTGGTGGAGCCCGACACAGAATACGGATAACACGCGAGAAGCCGAGAGCGACGGTTGGAAGAGATGCCACCAATTTGCTTGAATTGGAGACTGGTGGCTTTACTATCTCGCGCACCTTTTGTGGTTTAGTAAGTGTCCATGTCCCTGGCGGCGCAATCTTGGTATCCTGATCTGGTTCCTTTACTCGAGACGTGCAGGTTGGAAAACTAATTCAAAAATGCGTGTAGGGATAAAAACACACACGTATAGGCTGAAGCTCATACATTCTGCGGTGTATGGAGTTAACATAGACTTGAATTGTGGATTAATTTGGAGCCCGCATCTTCACAACGGAAAAAGGTAGTAGAACTTATGGCTGAATGTGTTATTTAGAGCTTATGATGGTGTCTTATTCATCAATCAAAATCGTAGCTTTCCTCGTTGGAGAATTGTACTCTGATACAAGGGAATGGATCATCTCTTTGACCGATTGAAATTCCCTACAGATTTAGATGTCTTGGCGGCCTACTGTACGGCGGACGACGGCGGACAGTAGGCCAAAATACGGCGCGCCACTAGTAGCAAACCGCCATAATCCAGAAAACCGCAAAACTCCTACATTTTGAAGGCAACCCACCTATCATCACAATCACATATAGAAACAAATATTGTATCTGCAAATTATGGCATTAAGCCCAGAATTTTTCAAAACTCAGAGCAAAAATTCCTTGGTTTGATTTGGTCCTACTGTCAGCCGTCGTCCGTTGTACAGTGGCCGCTACACTACCCAAGAAACACCTCTACTGACCAAAGAGCTGACGACTAAAGCGTTGCTCATCTCCTCAACCCAGCTCTGCTTTCCGGTCAGATCGCCTATGGAAAGTTTTGGAGATATGCTATCATAGAGGATTTCTCTCTCTCTCCGACTCCTTTAGGAGCATCAAAGATATACAAGCAGCATCCTACCGCTGTCGAACCCATCCACAGTCTAAGCTTACGGTCCGAAAATGGAGTCATGCTTAGATATGATATGTGAACCCTACCATACCTGGTTGAGATGTCACCGTCTTTGCGGAGGTGGCTTCCACCGCGTGGATGTGGAACACGACACTCACCTCCGAGTGCTGCAATTGTCCCATCATCGCCGAGACCACCTTAACGAGCATAACAGCAAAGAGGATAGACAATTTGCCGTACGATCCGAGCACGATAGGGCCTCTAAAAGGATCCGACCCTTCCAATACGGATCGGTGAGTGGAGTCAGGTTGGTACAAGTACATGTGCCCCCGTTGACATCTGGCAAAGGGTAACTTGCTTTCAATCTTTCTCCGGACAGGCGAGCATCGTCAAGCAAATTCGAAATGGTCGCAGCAATCAACGATTATGCATATTCCTACAGAGGAAAGACCCAGTTGACTGCTATGGGCATTCTTCTCTACGCTTTCTTGCTCTGATCGACGTTTGTTGCACCCTGGCTTTCTGATGGGCTTTCACATTCTGGAACACGAGTCTCAAATTGTAGCGCTGGCTATGAATCCGACACTAATGGAGAAGCTGACCAAAACTGGTGCTGGAATCAAAACTATCAGAGTTTTTGGGGAAAATGCTAAAGTGATGGTAATGTGTAATACTGATGGCAAGTTTGATCTCGTCTTCGCTGATACGTTCAACAGAAGTGCTTCTGATGTGAAAGTGAATGGAATTTGGTTTGAGCTGGTATTGGTGGTACAATGTTTGGATGTGCGGATAAGGAGTGTCGATCTAAGCATAGACCTATCGTTGTTTCTTCAAATTGACTACAAGAGAGAGAGTTCAAAGCTAAGTTGTGAGAGATAGACGAGCAGGACCTTTCCCTATCTCTCAAGGACTGCTATGTTACTGCGACATTTTCTGCTTAAGCATGAGACATCTGGCTTGGTCCTCTGTATTTATGACTCAGCTATGAACCGTTTAGGATTTGAAAAGAAGTTACCGATCTATGAGTTCTGGCTTGTAGAGTCTCATATTGAACTGACTCTAACCCGAAGACTTGATTGATATCTTTATGTCTGTAGGACCCAAGCATACAATTGATTTTACATAGTCCTACAATCATTCAGAAAGCCCAAATACTCATTTTATCTTTTGAGATTGGCCAAGTTTATTGTTTCTATCTTTTCTGGGGGCTTGTCGGACACTTCCAAGGGGCCTTATTCCAAGCTTACTTTGTGCAAAGAACGTAACCCGAAGGCTTGGTAATACGTTATATACCGTACGTCACAGGAGATCCTCACGCATTCACCTTACGTCCTAACTCTAGGTATGTACTCCACAAGGTAGTACTAGTTGGCGCTGCTTCCTTATCCCCGCTTAATCCCCGTAAACAAAACGCCAAGACCTCACCAACCTTGGTCCCTTTCCCATCATTGCTCTCATCACCGCTCCTCTGCAATCCCATCACCACTGCCCGCATCGCAATGGACTCATCTTCCTCCCCGCCCTCCAAATTCCTTTCCGAACTCCCCACCTCTATCCCGCAATACCTAACCAAGACAAACGCCACAATCACCCGCCTGAACAGGTTTCCATCCCTTCTCCCCCTATCTCCCCCCCCAAGAACCTCATCATTAACAACCCCTCACAGACTCCTCTCCAAAACCGCCACCCTCGACACAACCCTCCTAACAACCTCCTATACCCTCCACCTCATCCACGCCCTCCTCTTCCGCCTCCAAACCCCCCGCACCCTCGTTCCCCTCGCCCGCATCTCCGCCCTAACAGCCCTCCTCGACGAATTCCGCGTCCTCCTCCGCCTCACCGGCCTCCTAGGTATCTATTCCTGGGCCTGCAGCACATACGCCTCCCCGCCTAAAGATGGAGTGGTGAAATACATCACCTGGGCGCAAGTAGCTTCGTGCGTTGTCTTTCAAGCTCTCGAGAACGGGGCCTTCCTGGCGGGCAAGGAGGTGGTGGGATGGAAGAA
>NAPT01000541.1:0-20814 GCA_002927785.1 Cladonia uncialis
GAAGGGGAGAGGAGGGAAAATGGGGAAGAAGTGGGAGGAGGGGTGGGTTTAAACCATGGATGTAGAATTAAGGCTATTGAGCATGTACGAGATCTCGGCGTTGTTTTTGTCTGCCTGGTCTACGTCTGGGGATGTGCAAATGGGTTGGCACGGATGGAGGCATGGGCGTGATCTACCTGTTGCTTTTGCTATTTGGATAGGTGAATTGTTAAGTCGAGAGTTGGCCGGCAATCAGTCCATCCTCATCATGTAGACTTATTGTAGTCAAAAAGGCGAAAACTTGAGTAGTTGCTCTCTTTCCAGATTCTGACTCCGAATATCTAGCCGAGCTCCGGCTAGCCTATTCCAGCTGCTGTTATACAGAACGCCGGCCATGCCCAATCTACACCATGCCACGCTGCTATGCCAAATTTCAAGATATCCAAACCAGCTAGATCAATGGGATACCGTCTGCGTTCTTCGTGCATGAGTTCTGAATAACAGATCTTGTTTCAACCCCAATATCACGTTATGGATGCTCTTTTCACACCATATGCTCCTTATAATGTTGCTGACATATCCATCAATGCCACCGTTCCCTCGCGTATCCTCTTACAAACGGCCCTTTCCACATCTCCCCATAGGCATTCGTCCTTGTGCCGTCGAAGAAGCCGTCTTGAGCTCGGGTAATCACATCCATCCATGATGTCGGTTCGGGAAATTTCCACCACTGTAGATTCGGAACACAGTTACTACTGTAGAGAGAGATCCGAGGATCAGGATAGGAACGTACCTGGTTATGAATATGATAAGCCCACGCCCCGCGAAAAAAGTTCGCTAACGTCCTATTCGTAGGCGGCCATGTCCCCACGCTATCATCGACACGCGGACCATGGTAGTTACTCCATTCAAACTCCGGCTCCTCCACCACCCTCATAAATGCGCTTTTGAAATTCTTATGGCAAGGGACCGTACACACATCACTCCCTTTCCGTCTCAAATTCGTTACCAAAGGATCGAACACCGCATTATGCAGCATCGCTAATTCTTCGTTGCGACCTTCCCACCACATCATCCTCCCAATAACAAGGGGGTGGAAATTCATTCCCATGCGTACGCCGCCGCGGAGGAGATAAGATGAGAGAGAAGAATTGGCGGGAAGAGAGATGACGGCTGTGTTGTAGGCAGATGGGGAACAGCGCTCGACCCATTGTTCGGCGAAGGCTTGAGCGGGAAGGAGTAGGGGGCGCATGTCTCGTAGCAGAAGGACGTCCATGTCCAGGTAGATTCCTCCGTGGAGGTGAAGGACGATGAAGCGGACTGCGTCGGAGATTTGGACAGGGGTAATGGTGCCTAAAGTAGGAGGAATAGCGAGGTAGGTATCATTGTTGGCGTCAAGGAGTATTTCAGAGGAGATGAAGGTTTCGTCCTCGTTAGTCGAGGAATGAGGAGTGATGTACAATCCTGTAGCGTTGTCGGCGATGGTATCTTTTGGGATGGCAATGCGACTGGGAAACCTCCACGGCTTTATGGTGATGTCACCGCGGTGGACAAGAGGAAGGAAGCGGGCGAAGACCGGATCAGAGCAGAGCATGTTATCGACCGCACCAGGGTGTAGGTCTTCGTCTAGCCAGATCCAGAGCCGAGAGCAGGGGAGATTTTGGGTGTATAGGTAGGCTTTGACGAAGAGCTCGAATCGCCATGTTGCAGGCCCTGTCCAGTATACGTGGAAGGGCATGATTTCCCCAGGACACACTCCAAGGGATGTTACTGTCGCCGTTTCCTGAGTGTTCAATTTCACATTCGGGGCTGCACAAAGATTAGAGTACTACTCTGTAGTCTGTCTAGCTCTGTGAAGTTTGCTCACCAATTTGAGTTGAGTTGGCTGGGGGCACAGTCATGTACTCGCTTTCTTTTTCTGCTAAGTATGCCAAACAATTCACCACATCATCGACGCCGGTACCATTGACAATCTCGGCGCAACTCTCCACCAGCAGAGAGATATCGGCTATAGTATTGACATCAGGCCGAGGCCCGAGATAGCCGTCCTTTGGATCCATCGCCAGTTTTGGTGATTCTGGTGGAGTGATATTCGCAGGTGACTCGTTATAAGGCGCGCAAGTGGAGCTCTTAGTGTGCGGAATTGTAAACTCCCCATGGTAGAATTCAACTAGGCTGTATACGCAACCGAATAGGACCAGGTATATGAACATGCTACGGAGGAGCGAGTAGGTACTGCGAGTCACAGTCGCCACTGTCATCGACGTTTCCCTGATTTGGAGCAAAAGGAAGGAAATGCTGAGAGCCCAGCATAGTCCGATACTTGTCCAGCCATAGGCGGTCAGACTGCCACCGAATATCACCACGACGATGGAACTCGTTGGCACTGTGAGGTACGTTGCTGTGACTGGGGTGGACATCTTTGCGACAAGCGAGAAAAGTCCTAGTGAAAGAGCGTTGACAACGCCGCTGCTTATAAGCAATACCCATATCAGGTTGACATCAATTATGTAGCTATTGCGCCGTATATCCTGAGGCTCTCCGCTGAAGAGGAAGATTGGTAGGAGGCTCAGAGTTGATAGCAAGGATACCTGTCGAAGGGTAGACCAGAATCTGTGTGATGCCTCTTGCAGGCGCGAATTCTGCCGTGAACACGCGGTCACTTTGTCATGATCGTGCGTTATTGATCCTTGAGGTAAAAAGCATGGGCTGCGGTCAAAACAAGCGTCCAGGAGGAGGATTGGAAGCAATGCATCCAAAGTTGGAAGAGAGATGGCTAAAAGTACGTCTCCAGCCGTGGTAGTACTTGGAGAAACGAGAATGGTGAGAGCCAGACTAAACATCCCCAGTAGAGAGGACGCTAAAGCCAGAGTTGAGTGTGAGTCTCCATTGAGGATGGAATTGAAGACAAATGCTAATGGCACAGCTCCGAGTCGGAATATAATGTATATCGGTAGTGGCAGATGACTTCAGAGACCTGTCAGTTGTGTACTTGGCTAAAAGTTGTCCACTGAACACTTACATGATGTTTGCATTGCTCAAGCCAGCTCTTGAAAGGTAGACGAAGGAAAGTCTAATAAGGTCCCAGAATCGTTTGTTGCCGTCCTGCTTTCGGAAGTCGATCTGTTGTGGCGAAGACTCTCGCAAGACCTCAGTAGAGTCAGTTCCGGCATCATCGATGTTAGGAAGTAAAGCCTCTTCGTCGGGGTCGAACACGACGATGGGATGTTTCGGTCTGATGTTTGGTAAAGCCACATGACTGAGTTGTTCGAATACCCGAACCACACAAAAAGTCACGAAGCACTGGAGCAGGGTCGCTGCAATTGGGTATGGAAACCTAAATAGCACAAGGTTAGGACTTGAAAAAGTCGATTTTATGGTGGTGAAGCGCTTACTTATAAACGCCAGCTATACATCATTTTAGGTTAGCGTTCAAGTTTTCTGACATAAATTGCGAAAAAGTGGCCACAGTGGCTTAATTGCTGAAGTACATACCTGAAAGAATAAATCGATTGAGTACAAGAAGTCCAGTCTCCGCACCGATGCCGCCAACAATGACCGCTCCAATGAATAGCCGTCGGGTCTTGGCGGACTGCACTGCAGACAAGAGAAAGGAAGACATGGTCACAAACTCGATTGCACGATGCACAAATGCAAAAGTCCAGGCATGCGTCTTCGATCCAACGAGATGACAGATGCCAACATTGCAAGCCTAGATAGTTAACTTATCATTGCCAGAAGGCAGTTCAAAAAGTTCCGTGGTAATAAGGATCTCAATGGGATGGTTTGGGTTCAAACATGAATGGAAACGAGAATTGGGGAATGCAGGGTCTTGATGTAGGGCTGGGGGCTTGTGCGGCTGAGGTGAGGCAAAGGATTCTTTCCTGAGTGAGAAAACAGTTCGTGGGCGCGTAGCAAGTGTACGTGCAGCGCAGTGTAAGTGCTTAGGAGGCAGACAACGCTTGCACGGCTTGGGCTTGGTGATCGTGTAGGCTGCAGGATTCGGGCTGAGGGGCTTAGGGGGTTCTCGGGGGCTTATGCTAGGGAGGCAGCAGGATGGGATAGTGGAGAGGAGAGGGGGATAATAAGTTTTTCTGTATTATTGTGATAGCTAGTGGTGGCGGAGCTGAACGGACGGATGTTAATTGGACCGTGTAGGATTATGTTGGGGTAATTGAGGGAATGAGTGCAGGCAGTCATATGCAAGAGGTATGCAAGTAAGGGGGATGCATCAGGAATGAAAAACCGACACATGTGTTCGGATAATTGGTTACCGCAAATTGCTCGGCCGAACCGAGCTGACCGACTAGGGCTGAAAGTAGTCTTACCGTTTCTTATACAAGCGCTCAACTGGTGGACGGACACCAACTGCCACCGTTTGTTTGTTGAAACACTCCCGCGACGCCTCAAACTTCTCATTATAACTTAACAGGTCTATTAATAGGATCAGCCAATGAGCTCACACATATTGCAAATCCATCTCGCTTTGCCCTGCCCTACGCTACACTCCCGCCATTCATTGCATAATGGACATGTCGAATCCAGGTCGATGCCGTTACAGTAGTCCAGCTTTGACGGAGTGGTGAGGGTCGATATCCGCAATATACCGCATGGAGCATTCATGCATAAATGACCGAGCTGATGTACGCCAATGAACCTTCCTCTACACATTTTCGAAAAATGTCAGCCTTCCAAGAACTCACCCTCATGATTCATCTCCGGCTATAATTGCGAGACGAGCAAGCCATTCATCTTCTGTCTCACCCTGCTTGTTCACTTTTCCTACTGGCACATCTTGCCATCCCTCACTCGGTACTTTCAAGAAATCGTGACTCTCACAGAGCTCCAAGCCTTCTCTATCAATTGTGCCGGTGCTCCCGTATTCCTCCATACAGCTGGAGCACAGATCAATGTCTTTACACGTGGTGCAGACGAAATAGGCGTGGACAATATATACACCGTCATTAATCCCTACTCTAGGCACTGGTACGTCGCACATGTCACAACCTGCAGGTGGGTAATAATCCGCAACTCCTTTCCTGGCCCTCTGCATCTCTAGCTCAAACGCGGTACAAGCGTCTTGTCTCCTGTTCTGTAACAGCAACAAGCGACCGAGTAGATAATTATAAACGCCCTCTTGTTGGCTTGTCCTCACAGCATTTGTATCACGGAACCTGTTGGGTTTTTGCAATGCAAATAACATGCCTTGGTGGTACATATCCATCACTGTCGACGGGTCTTTCGTCTTGGGAGATTTTTCTTGTAGTAGTGGAACGTCCAAGCGAAGCGAAGCTGCCCAGTCGAAGCAATTTCGGCCAAAATAGTCGAGTATGCTGGGGTCTGGGCCTGCTTCGATGAGTGCTTGGGCAATCCCAGCATGTCTTCTTCTGATTGACCAGGCGAGCGCGGTTTCTGCCCTGTAGTTTCTTTGATTGATATCGACACCGGCGTCCAATAAAACTTCTACAGAGGTCAAATGACCAGACGAAGCTGCTAAATGGAGGGCTGTGTTACCGTCTTTGTCAGGTTGGGACGGACATGCCCTATGGCTCATTAACGTGCTTGAAATTTCAGGGTATCCGCTATTTGCAGCTCGATTCAGTGGCCTTCTCCGTTCGTAGTCATGAGCATCGGTATCAACCCCACGATCATGTAAAAGTTCCACAATGGAACTGCGTCCAAGACTTGCGGCACCTATCAAAGGAGTCCATCCCACCTCACCGGGAGAATTAGGCACTGCACGATAGTCCAAGAGCAACCGGACGACTTGTTCGTAGCCGTTCTCAGCAGCAATGTGAAGTGCTGTGGTGCCTTCTTTATCCGAAGCATTGATATCTGCCCCATTTTTCAGTAGTATCTCGACGATGACAAACGAGTCTGCGAGTGCTGCCTCATGAAGTGCAATTAGGCGATTTTCGTTCGCACTTTCGATTCGCGCACCCGCACTTATGAGACGTTCAATGATCCGACAAGCAGTTCGCTCGGGTACACCTTCCGTCAGACTTGCTGACGCCGCAATTATGCAGTTATCCCATAGACCTCCGCTCAGATTAGCATTAGCGCCATGATCTAGGAGCATGTTGACGATGTCTTCATGGCCATGCGCAGCGGCAGCCTGTAAGGCATTGCCAAAGCCATACGTGAGGTCCATCAGATCTATATCTGCTCCATGATCCAACAAAAGCCTGACCGAGTCCGTATGACCAGCGTTGGCTGCAGCCTGCAAGGGGGTTGCAAGAGGGCCACCTATTATATTGATGTCGACTCCACAGCCGAGGAGGTACTTGATCGTTTCAAACATACCGAGCAAGGAAGCATAGTACAGAGGATTAGTGTAAAAGCTTTCGAACCTTTCCATAAATGTTTCAAAGTCTCCAGATAACCAAGCCCCGTGCACTTCGGAGAACGTGAGCCACCTTGACCCAGATGGATCTAATAGTGCATTGCAAAGCTTAACAATCGATTGAGACAACGGCTGGGCGTGGGATAGATGGGTGGGCATGTACACCGCAGCGTAATGTAGAAAGGCGTACTTCTTGGTCCTGATATTGAATTGCATTATCGTAGAGTGAGCCGCTTGCTGAAAGTCTTTGAGACAAAGGTAGCGGAGACAGATCTTTGTTATGAGCTCTTGTGCTTGAAACTTGTCTGTAAAGTAGTCCTTGACAAGAACAGGAAGTTCGATATTCACAGTCCCGAGTAAGTACTCCTTGACGGAGAAATGCACAAAGTGGACAGTCTGATTTTCGACCGAATTGCCGGATTCTCCACCTCGAATGTCAATCAATGATCCACACACTCCCATAACCTGCTCATCTGTGTAGTCTTCATCCCAAGTTTCCGGTAGATCATCCTGTGGGAGCCAGTTGTCCAGTAATCCGTCATCATTGACGGAGATCAGCAGAGCTTCTGCCAATTCGCGGACACTAAGTGGTCTGGCTGCGTAGAGCACCCAACGGAGTATGGAGAGCGCGCGCTCGCGGTCCTCACTATCAAGATCGCAGATTGTCTGCAGGTCTCTGTCATAAGCTTCCTCGAGTCCTCTTGGCATATCCTCAATTATCGCACGCAATTTTGCCGCGCTCATTGTTGATTTGGATTTCAACCGCGGTTGAATACGGCGGAGGTACAGAAACATACCGTCGCATTTTTTGACGAGCCGTAGCACTATATCATCTCTTAGGTCACTAGTCCTCTTGTGAAGCACGTCGTTGACGATCGCTGTTGTATAGAGCCGGATATCATTTTCAGTATCCTTTCGTGTGATCCTGTATGCTAGCCAGAATGGCGACAATGACTTCTGAGAATGTAGAGCTCGACGGTAGCGATTCCGGAGATCTGCGCTTTCCCTGCTGATAATCAAGATGCGAGCATTTGTGTGCTCTATAGATTCTTCCAGTGCCTTCAAAAACCTCTCCCGCGCATCTAGAAGTGTGTGGTTTCTTGGATCCACCTCATCCTTCACGCATTCATCGAAGCCATCAACCACGAAGATAAGGCCGCCAAGGCCCACGTTCAGTCGCTTGAACAGCAACCATAGATCCAGCTCTGTTGCACGTTTGATGTTTTCAAGGTCGAAAGCTTTGGGATACTTGCCAGTGTATGTCTCTCGTACTATTTCCAGAGCTTTATCGTTCGTCTTGATAAGTTGCGAGATCCATGATCGGAGAATATTCAAAGGCTGCCGCAATTTCTCGTCACCGAAGTAGCAGAAGAAGTAGCTCAATTCCTCGTGCTTTGTATGCCGAAGGTATTCAGTCAGCCATGCTGCTAGTATTGTCTTCCCAAAACCCGGGTACCCGAAGATCCACAGAATGCTTGCAAGGCTCGAATCCGAAGCCAACGTCATCCACTCTTGGATTTCTGCTCGTTCTAGGATCCATTCACATGTCCCTTGTACCCGTGCAACCAGTGCTCTTTCGTATTCGTGGTCAGTGAAGATTGCATCTATCCACTGAAGTAGTTGCTCACGCCTAATGTCTCCGGGAAAGTGCTTTTGAATGGTCGTAGTTAGGGATCTGACTTGGAGGTTGAGGTCGCTCAGGCCTTTGAGCAATTCTGTAGTTCTCCCTTCCATGAAGTTGGAGACATCTCGTAAATCTTGTAGAGTCTGAGCTTAACTCACAATATACAATTACCGAATAACTTACATTGTGCGTTGATTAGAACAGCAACACTTTCGACTACCGCTTGCTCATTGTTTATCTTTTCGAGGTATTTCCCAACGCTCATTTCGGGGGTCTGAAATATTCCTCGAGCCAGACGCGCTGCATTTTGTTATTATTGGATATACCACAGAGGGAGATTTTAAACTTGCCACTGGTGCATCGCACATAATACTTCTTCGAATAAGCGAGAAACATGAGGATGGATGTATAGACCCTTATTAGGGCATCACACAGTTGCTCTTCCAAGAGCGAACGTTTTTTCAAATACATAGACTCCACGAGCGCGTATCGAGTGACGAGACGTGAAATGCACTCAAGACCCTCAAACATGGCTGTATGCGTCTGACTCTCGTTGACGGCTGCCTGTCATGGCCCTTCAATCAGGTGGGAACTTGCACCACGGGTTTGTGGACTTGAGTGCCGGCTGAGTCCGACTATATTTGGATTCAACTACGTACCTGAAGTACGAACCGCACAACAGCCCATGGGATCGCACAGTGTGTTGGATCGTACTGGACAAGCACATCGCCAACCTCCTTAAACTTTTCGATTGAATTTATAATCTTTTTGAAAACGTCTCGTAAGACGATTTCACGTCCGTCTTTTCCCTTCAGCGTCCTTTGGTTCTGAAGTGACGAAGCCTGCTTCTCGCGAACAATTACAAGTATCTCTTTCAGAGCATCAAGCTTGCTAGCTTCAGAAAACTTTATTTGCTGTTGGTCCTCGTTGCTCAGAAGTTCCGTTGCCTTGGACCAAAGATCTTCTTCCTGTCTTTGTTTCTATGTAAATGATGGCCTTCCAAAATATGACCACGTGGACTTACAAGGATTTTGCGCTGGGGATACGTTGGGGAACAAGGAAATCCAGAGCATCGCCCTTTGCTACAGCACTGCTGACAGCGTTCATTGTGTTGGAAGCCATCAGTGAGCGACGAATAAGGCTACTGATGCACCATTTCTAGTGACGCGGCATTCGGCAACAGCGAAGATGCAGGATGCCGACTTGAACATTGAACGGATTATAATCGAGAGCAAAAATACAAGCTCAAGCCAGATATGTATGCGACATGTAGCGTAGAGGGTTGAGCGGAAAATTGATAAGAAGTTGAGAGCAATGTGTATATAGCAACGATAAACCAACACTGGCCAAGCTAAAAGAGCCTTGATTTGGAAATGATTTTAAGGCATAAGGTACTGTCACATGAAATAGGGTGTTGAGTGTTGAGGTTTAGGTAGGCAGCAGTGGGTGGCCACTCAGTAAGAAGTTGCCTTAAGTACCTTAGACGTGCCGCGCTGCCAAGGTGGCGCGGCATGCCTGATGCTGATTGGTAGTAGCGCATCACTTCGCGATGACTAAGCTATCAGACGAGCCGGACTGTTTGCACCATTTCTCAAACAGCTGGAGTAAATTTTTCCCATGAGTAGTCCAGCTCAACATCTTACAAGAGACTCAGGTTGGTTAAACCTCCTCGCCAAAAAGGCCAGAGAGGGCACGAGGACGCTACTTGAGACTAACATCCCGGCTTACGCCAGGCCCCATATGACGGCCAACATTAAGTGTTACTTCATCATATACGGAGGCGTACAATAGACACCAAGATTTTCTCGCCTCTATTCGAAGTGGGGACTTAGCTTATAGGGTCGGAAGATGCTGAGCGATTGAATCTGGATTTAGGCTTGCTACAAGACAACACTCACACAGATAGCCGCACACTTCGAGTTTCACCGTTCGAAACTGCCTTCTGAAGCTCATTGATAATCTTTTTTTGGTAATAGTAGAAGCTACTAAAGTCGCATATCCTCACGGTCTATCTCTTTCTGGTGCAGGAAAAGGAATCGAGTCCTGAAAAGAGGCCAGGATCTTAGAGCAAGATGACATCTCTTCTCGACCTCCCTGCCGAGCTGGTTCTACAGATACTCTGTTTCCTGACAGAAAGGGAGCCTCATTCCATGAGAAATCTCCACGGGGAGCCTTCAGACACCCTTCTCCAATCTGGATACAACCCAATTAAAAATCTATCTCTGACTTGCCGGCGTCTCCGCACTTTATGCTTGCAAACGCTGTTCACCAATGTGAAGCTCACATTGACTAGCCTTGGGTTGTCTGTGTCTACTGAACGCTTGATATCCTTCATCCTGGACCATGATCTAGTCAGGGGCATTGAGAGCGTTTTATTCTACCAACTTGCCCCTACCGACATAGGCAACGAGCATGACTACTCGTACGAACGTGGACCGCGATGCGTTATGGAATCGCAGATCCTATGGGTCATATCACAACTCAACCCTACGGCCATTACAATCATGCTTGCCCCCTCGTTCTTCCAAGAGCTCATGCCATACGACCTTCGAGAAAGCGACGACTGGGCTTTCCAGATTCCCTACCAAGTCCTCCACCTTACCCAAGTCACAGATATGCCTCCAGCCTGCGCACCAGTGGACAAATCGCAAGACGATGGTATTCTCAATATCCTCCCCTGGGGACACTGCACCTTCAATGAAGGCTCCTCCATCCCCGCTTACAGCACATACCACTACTTCCATAAACACGTCCCATCAATCTTTACTCCCATCGACGAGCCAAAGATGAGGGACGCCGTTTGGATGGCACTACCATATCTGACATCCCTCGACTATGTGGCCATTTTTCCCTTCCCAACGCGGCATATGCAGCACTTCTGGGTTTTTCTGGAGGCAGCGGCGCCGAATCTCCGGCATTTGCGGACGCGATTCTCGCCGACGAGAGAGAATGGGGTACTGGATGATAAGGAGGCGATGGGGACGTGTCAGAGGACTGATCTGTGGAGCGAACTTGAGAGCTGTTATGCCTATTTGGCCAATTGGCTTAGGCATGGGGATTTGGATCATCTCAATGGTTTTACGGTATTGGATTACGACAACGCTGCACTGAGAGATACAATTGACCGAGTTTTTGAGCTGGGTGCAGATTGGGCGCATGAAGGGGATGGCAAGTGGGTTAAGTTTGCTTAGGGCGAAGCCCCGGGCGGAGGATCAGGGTCGAGCGAATTATCTTCCTGCTGTGAACGACTCCGAGCTCTGATATAATGGGCATAGCGAGCCTAGAGTTAAATGAATAGAGCAATAGGTTGGCTGCGAACCCAGGCATTCGACCAAAATAAGTGCAACAGCTGGACCCTTCCCAAAGCACTGAGAAATGCTCGCCCATCAAAGGCTCTACTAATATTCTGTATCCTGACCTTGCTCCATCTGTGACACAACATTGCGTCCATTCCACCTGTAGTGTGCGTCCAATGTCCTCATATTGACCCAGGCTTTAAAGAGACCCTTGTCCCTATTGCCACTAATCGTGGGCACCCACCGGTCACCTGTGTTCTCCTCATATTTCCTCCCTGTATTTCTTCCCACGTTCCAACAACCGGATATGCCATGCAAGGAGCGGTATCCAGGCATTTCAATCCTTCATTGGAGCCCCATAAGCTGTCGCGCGTGGGTTCCAATATCTGGATCTGCTGGCACCAAGTGGATTTTGCCAGGGCGATATCGAACGTCCAGACTGAACTGTGACAAATATTGAGAGGCTCGAATGAGCCGAAGATTCAATTTGTCAGCCCTTCCAGCAGGGTCTCGAGAGTGTGATCTTGGTACTGAGAAATACCTTAGGGAAGATGAAGTTGTATGGAAACATCAGCATTGTGTCTATTCAGATATACTACTATCAAGACCTACTACTTTCCGCAACTACTACATCTTCATCATCCTTTCTAACAGATAACGTGCTAGAAACTAGCGGCGCTCCGTTATCGAACTTCCCACTGCTGTGAAAGATTCTCCCAATTGAGAAGATGCCAATACGCTGCTCGAGAGGAACGGAGACACGTTTTCAATGATCATACCATGTGTGCCTTCATCCCCAGCGAACGACTCCTTCGCTCGCTTGCAATAAGATATCTTTGCTGTTTCCCGTGAGAACCGCATGTACTCATGCCCTTCTATTGTTGAAGCAGACTTTCTCTTCGGTCTTAGGAGCCCCGTACCATCCCATAACGACAGCCAGACCGGGTCCACGGTTGGATGGGAAATATCCCCGGCTTGAGCCTTTCCTCATGACATTGAGATCGAAGTCGCGGCCGAAATGTGGAAGGATGAAGAGCTCGCCCTGTTACTTTAGAAATCGCCCGAGCTTCGATTTTGATTCCGTGTACTCACAACCCCCCCAAAACAGCACTCCACATCTTAAGAGAAAGGAGCATAAGTCATGCGTAAAGAGCTAACACCTGATAAGTCATTCCTAATAATCCCCATAGAACTTATAGCTCTAGAGGTTTCTCACCCTTAAACATAACACTTTCGCACTTAACATATTGATGATAGAAGAGATATGCTGCTCCAGACGACCTTAATAAGTGTAGAACCCAACTTAACAAGCACACTTACGAAGCTTAGAACGAGTTATGCAGTGATGAGCAAAGGAACATAAAAGGACGGAAGTGAGCCCTGCGTCAGTACCCAGCATCAACACCACTGATCATACCAAGCTAGCGCAAATAGTCACGAATAGCAAGTCCAACTCTGGAGCCTGGATATTTACGTCGCCTGGTAGTGAGGCAGGCACATCCCTCTCCGATTTCCAAACATACAGGGGCTCTTTTTCACTAACGCAAAGGACATTTGCCCGGCTCTGTTCGATATGAAAGTGAATGGGCATGCTTAAGGCGAATACATTCTCAAAAATCTAAAGACTAGCAAAAACATGAACACCATCCGCGATAGTAAACCAAGCAGAAAAAAGCAAGCTCGCTGGGATATCATGCGCTAGAAAAAAGACATGGTATCATACGGTCTGAAACAGCAAGCTCGCTAAAACTCAAGGCGTAAATCATTCTTTTATGCAATATGCAAACCTCACTTCGCTGGTAAATCGCGCATGTTAAAAGACCAAAGCACTCGCAAACGACTGAAGAAATGACGGCTGCTCGCTCTCTCACTCCCCCCATGCCGCTGCGATGCCTTTGGCGTGCCCGCGGGGTTTCTCGCGGCCCATAGAGTCTACCGGTGGGTAGCGGGCCTGAAGTTCGAGTTCTTCGAGGGGTAGGGTGGAGCGGATGTACCTAAGTTGCGAATGGTTAACCAAATAGCTCATTACCACACGATTTTGACTCAGAACCGGTAAGGGCGGGTCAGGATTGCTACTCCAGTCTGTTACATACTTATGTCGTGCATCTTCTTTGGGCTGGTAGTCCCAACTCTCAAAGCGACCCTCCTTGAGTGCGTCCCAGCATAACCTTCTGGTGCGCTGACTCTTCAACACTTCGCTGTGAATGGCATCAAAATTCCATCTATTCCTGGCCATTATCATGAAATGCTGAAAAATCTCTTGCACGGCTGAGTCAGAGCTTGTAGCTAGGTTGTGCAGTTCATGAGGGTCACATTTCACGTTGAAGAACTGTGGTGGATCCGCGGGACAGACTACAAGTTTCCAATCGCCGCTTCTAATCATCATGAGCGGAGCAACAGTCCCCTCGCCGCAGTATTCGCCGTATACGGTGTCGTAGTTAGGCAATCCTTGTGCACGTCCATTCAGATATGGGACCAAGGAGTTGCCGTCCATTGGCAGGCGAGTGTCGAGGGATCCGTTGACGAGATCGACCACTGTAGGTAGGATATCGATGTTTGAGACGTTCTGATAGATGACCTTGGGCGCAATTTGTCTTGGGTCGGAGATCATAAGGGGAACCCGAGCAGAGCCTTCATGGAAGGACATTTTATACCTAGCTGTGTCAGCGTTTCTCTTCCATCTCAAATGGTAGTAATGCACTAGGATAATGCTATTTTCCGTACCACAGACCCCTCTCACCCAACATGTCTCCGTGATCAGCTGAGAAGATTACAATTGTATCTTCGTCCATTCCACAATCCTTGAGAACCTGGAGCAGCTTCCCAACATTATCATCCACATAGCTCATGGCTCCGAAATAAGCCCTTCTTGCCCTCTTGATCGCCTCATCAGGAATATCCTCATCCAATAGCCCACAAATTTTTAGAAGGCGCTGGCTATGAGCGTCCTGCTCTTCCGTTGGGATGTTGACGGCGGGCATTGGTATCTCAACCCCTTCGTAACGATCCCAGTATTCCTTGTGGATGGTGTAAGGGTCGTGAGGGTGCGTGAGGGAGACTGTGAGGCAAAAGGGGCGAGCTGACGGTGGGCGACGAGCAGCGGCGTAGAGGTATCGTATGGATTTGAACATGACCTCTTCGTCGAAATCAAGCTGGTTAGAACGAATACAGGGACCGGCTTGGAGGATGGAGGAGGCGTTGTGGTACCATTCTAGACGACGATCAGGTTCGTCCCAATTGACGGCCCTGAACAGGATTAGCTGATGGGTATGTGAAAAAGTTGTTGTGCTTGTACTGCTATCGTAATTGTACGACCAGCCTGCCATCATCCCCTACCTCCGTCTTTCTTTAAACGTACCATCCAAAGTCTCCAGGATATATATCACTTGTCAACCTCTCTTCGTATCCGTGTAGTTGCTCTCCGATAAAGTGCATCTTGCCGGCTAAGACAGTCTCGTAACCCTCTCTTCGCAGGTAATGTGCATATGTGGGCACATCACATCCCAATGGTGATGCATTGTCCCACGCACTAATCTTGGTCGGCAATTGACCAGTGACTAGGGAGGAGCGTGAGGGTGCACAGAGAGGAGAGGCGCAGTAGGCCGAGGCGAAGACGGCAGATTTGGCTGCTAGAGCGTCAATGTGAGGAGTTTTTATAGGGGAGGATTCATTATGAATGCGTAGGAGCGGAGCGGAGACCTGGTCAGCTAGGATAAAAAGAATGTTTGGCTTTTTAACGCTGGGGTTTCCTGGTGTGGAAGCAGTCGAGGAGGGGGCAGAGAGCGGAGGCGTACGAAAGGCGTACATGGAGTTTGGTAGGGGTAGTGAGGTAGGTATTCTGGTGATCTGTCATGTGTGCAGGGAAAAGAGGAAAGGAAAAAGGAAGCGGATAATGGGGGAATGTGGGCATGAATGAATATCATGTAGGCTGATTGCTCATAAAGTTAATAATCACGCGAGCAGCGACTGCGGAAAAGCCAAAGACGGCAACCATAGTCCTTCAAAGATAGCAGAAAAGTGCCTGAGCGATTGTCATTTCTACTACGCGGCGCTCCTGCCTGCCTCATGAGGATAAAGCGTCCGGGGCATGACGATCAGACTGTCAATCATATTGCGGCTTTGGGGAAGTATAAGTATATTTTGCATATGCGCTTGTTATAAGACTAGGTAGAGCCCTCTCGCCTCGCGAGAAGCCTCACCAGAAGCGTCAGCGTCACGCGACATACTTTCCCCCGCAAATATCTACAAAGGAAAGGAGGAAAGTCTCCTCCACCCACGCCTATCGCCCCTCTTTCCCACGTACGCTACCATCCAAACAAGGTGTCGTGACCAGGTTGCGGTGCTAGACCTACATAACTGCTCTCGTTGCAGGGCATGTGGGGTTCGAGGCCGCGATAATATATAAGGGCCAACACCTCAAGGATAGTAGGCCCTTTCCCAATATCGGCAACGATAACCAGACGTAATCTAGGTGGAACCATGGCTGAACTGGGAGTGAATCCTTGAATGGGTGGCCCAGCTGCTGTTGTCGCATGTTCAACACCTGGAAGTTTCCGATATACATACTAATCACCGTCTTCCATAAAAACACAGGAATATTCTGCGTTATAGGCTGTGTGCTTGTCCTATGATTCCCGAAACCTACGTTGTGGAAGGCCCGAAGGCGTGTCTTGTGAATGAGACCGTCTCGCTCGGAAAAATGCCCATGGTGAATGGCGCACTCGGCTGCCAATACGGAGGACACAATGCTTCTGGTTGGTAGCTGGTGGGCTAGCCTTCGACATATGTCAAAAGGCAGGGACTTCAGTCTAGACTATGGATAACATCGGATGAGCCACGTGAGCCTAGCTCTAGAGCATTTACGGTGCCAAGAACCACTTTGGCTTACTCAATCATTGAGCGTGCGGGGGGTGGACGGCAAGGGTATTTGTTCTCACATGTTGACGCTTGATATTCCTTATGATGTCAGCAGACAGCCAAATCACTCCCATGGATCTGATCCGGGAATAAAGCCCCAACAAAACTACTTCGGACCATGCAGAGTTCATCTTAAATGGCGTCTTCTACGGCATGGAAGGTTGCAATGTTGATACAAAGACTGTCGGGTCCTCGCAATTGCCTTCTGGATTCCGAACTCGTGCTTAGTCGATTGATTACCATGCTTTAGCGCCCTTCTGATGTATTCCGTGGCAATATGGGGAGACACAAGGGAGGCAAGTGGTGAAGAGCGTCACCCAAAAGCCTTGCCAGGACTACCGTATTATGCAAATGTCGACTCGGAACAATCTCAGCATATCAGAATTGCATGTTGACCGGGGTCCAACGAGCCCAGTAGATGATGGTTGCAAGGATCTTGTTCCGAGCTTTTACTAATAAGGTGATTTTCTCGTTTTGAATGGGGATTTGCATTGAAATATTTATAAGCCCCCAGGAGTTGACCCTGGCCTCATAAAACCTCAAAACTGCTATGCAATCGACGAGCGCTGTTATTGATGATCTTTTCCACGCGTATCTGGGAAATAATTATCAATTTTACTAGTCTCTAAACTCTATCGATCACTTTCGGGACCCATCATTTTCCCCAAGAAATGTCCAAGCTTTGGTGAACATTCCTTGGAGCTCGCTGCTTGTACGGTCTGAGGCTCGCCAATGACTAGGCAAAGCCTACACTGAAGTTGACACCAGAGCGGACACGGATTAAATGAAAGATGTTGCTGGGTGCACATTGCAAGTGGCAAGTGCTAGCACTAGGATTTGACAACACGCTACTACCAGCGACGGCTGCACTTGAGTGGGATCAGCATCCAAACTCGATCTGATATGCCGGGATTGAATCGCCGCACCCAAGCTGGCAAAAAGGATCCGGAGTTGATCAATCGCCACAAGATTGAGGACAGGGCCATGTTTACAACTTTGTGGCCCCAGGAATGACAAAGTGTCATGGTGGAAACCCATGATCGGTGAGCTGCTCAAGAACTCTATACTGCGGGAGCGGTCTGATAGTGGGGGCCTTCAATCAAACCGCTACAAACAAGCCTTTCCAAAGCTTAGACTAACAATGTATAAGAAATGTAGAAGACTATTGCGTGCTTTTAAAGGGTGCGAAGTCAAGGGTGTGAGGTCGCCGTCCCGAGAAATCAAGAAAAAGGACGGTAGTCTGACGCGTTCGAACGCGCTAGCTCAGAATAGCTAGGTGCAAGTGTCCGGTAGCTTAGTCAGCCAGATTGGCCGAAGTAGGCCAGCATTGACCACTACTAGAGTCCATACCCAATGGTCTAAAGTTCGATCGCTATATAAATCTTACCACTGTTTGTGACTCAGACTAAATCTCCCAATTGGCGAGACAGGAAAGTTATTACGGCTTTTGAAGTAAAGTAGTCATCAATATGCTTAGGAATGATGGTGTCGAGAAACGAGGAACCAATGACCTTCTTCCACGATCCTGGGCTGAGCGTCACAAGAGACTCCTCTAGTAGACATTAGACCAACCTTCATGAGCGTTTTCGACCGCCATATGTGCTACCAGTTCTTCATCAGCTTGTGCGAGCATCTCTCAATTGCGGAAATAGTTGCCTTAACACGAACATGTAAGAAGTACGCAGACCTCTATCAGTACCATCTGCCGATTCAATGGGATGTGAATCGCAGGCTTCATCGCCTTGTCCGAGAACCCCATGTCATTCAATTCTTCGAGTGAACGTCATGGGAGGTTTCTGATCTGGATATCTTTGTCGAAGGCGGTCAACGCGCGAACACATTTCAATACTACCTGCTTAACAAAGAAGGCTACACGGAGATCTCTTCCACGAAATGCACATACTATGAGCTATGTGATATGACAAGGGTTCTGTATCTGTGACGCCATTTGGTTTCTGACCGCTATGCAGGTCCAAACATCTCTCAGGCTAAGCAATCATGCTGAAATAGAGCACGAGGAGGAAGAATGCACTACCGAATCATCGGGTACGAAAATTCAGCTGCTCCTTACCGCGGGGATACCCATCGACAGCATCATCAAAGGTTTTTGTTCCTCTATGACTGTTAGTTTCACGGGTTGGAATAAAGCGTACTCGAAACTCCTTCTCTCAACGTTTGTTCAGTACAAAGGCTACCAGCTGAGAGCTGAAAGCAGCCGCTCCTCTTCTTTTCTGAAAGGTTATTCGCTTAAAGGGTGGAATATGCATGAGCTCATGTGGTTGGAAGAAAAGCGTCTCAACCACCTTATCAGGACATGCAGGCGGGTTGGGGATGGGTTCGCCTGGACGATTCCATTTGATACCAAGAACGTCCAATGGTCAAAGGTCCAGACCATATTCTAGAATACGCATCCTGCCGGATGCATCCTCGACAGGACGAGGTGCCTATTGCTTATCAAATATACGCTATACAATTCAGAGACCAGAAACTGAATTACAGGTATTTGTCCATTTGGCATATGCTTTGGTTCCTCCGCGAAAAGGTTAATTAATCACCGCGCAAGATGGAACAGTTCGCAAGACCAGTAGTTTCCGCTGGCATAGTGGATAAGAGTGAGAGGTCCTTGATTCATCAGAATGAAGGCTCGGGGGAATCGGAATCAAGAACATCACGAGACGCTGAGTTTCCGGACTGGTATAGGGAATGGGAGAGGCAATCGGGAAATTGGATTGTTTTTCCGGAATTTTACGATGGAGAATCTTGAAGCCGTATAGATTCTTAGCAGCTTCTAGCTAATGACGAATACGAATTCAGGGACATCCACCGCAATATGTTGATCCTCCAGAACGTTCTTGGCGGCGATAATGTGATCTCCACGCCCTGCATACTGCATGGTAGTACAAGGAAACAATTGGGCGCAAAATGGCTGTCTCCGGAGCTAGAAAACCGAGATACCAGGGAAGTGGTCTGCAAGTCCAATTCGTGCGGGTGACTTCTCATGCATCACATACCAGTCTTCTAGCGTCATTCAGTTCAGACCTTCAAAGAAAATGGCCCATTTACAATCAGACCTATTCACAAGTAGCCTTATTACTGAGAAGTGCCCAAATCCCTGCACAACCTCTGTGCTTTCTGAATGCTCTTCTTCAATAGCCTGCGGACAACCAATGTCGCGCTGCCATCTGGGGCATTCCTAGGCCTCCTCTCCGATAAACTGTTTGGTATTCTGGGATCTGCCTGAGGACAAGCCATGACGTCAACTCCAAATAGTACTCCTCAGCCACCAAGCACCAGCATCGCTGTTGTAGGCGGTGGCATTGCTGGGCTATGTCTTACTCTGGGTCTCCTCAAGCATCCTCATATTGACGTCCAGGTGTACGAATCTGCACCAACATTCAGCGAGTTCGGAGCGGGTGTCGAGATTGGTCCTAATGCACAGACTTCGTTGAGGCTTTTAAGTCCCCTGGCGGAAAGAGCCTTCACTGAAACTACCACGGCGAACCTGTGGCCTTCTCACGAAAAGATCTTTTGTGACTACATCCTCGTGAGTGGCTTCAACTATGCCGAACCGTTGTAACCAGTATCCGCCACAAAAGCTGACGGAAGTTTTATTCTAGGGTGTTGGCGAACATGAAGGCAAGCTCTTATGCGCCCAAAAGTGCGAAACCGGCATGCAAAGTATGCATCGCGCACGTTTTCTAGACAAACTCGTTGAAGGCATTCCGAAAGAACGCACCCATCTCAGGAAGCGACTCGTCAAAGTCGAAGACAAGGATTCTGGAGGCGTGATACTGCATTTCAAAGACGGCACAACCGCAGTTGCAGACGCGGTAATAGGTGCCGAAGGCATTCGAAGCGTCGTACGGGAGCACATACTAGGTAACGAATACGCGGACCCCGTCTTCGCCAACTCCATCGTGTACCGGAACATCAGGCCCATGGACATTGTGGTTGAGAAATTGGGAGCCGAATACGCGCAGAAAGCTACAATACAATGCGGACCGAGTATGTACATTTACTCCACACCCTCCCTAACCCACTTATATCTCCCAATCATCTAATGTCGTAACTAGAACGCGGCGTCCTCAGCGACCGCATCGAAGGCGGCCGCGTCGCCAACCTAGCCTGCATCCAATACGAAGTCGATTCCTGGAACTACAACACCTTCCACGTCCCCGCCCAACGCTCAGAACTAGACCTCCTCTACCAAGGCTGGGGCGCAAAGACCCAAGCCCTCGTCGAAGTAAGCTCATCGTCATCTCATCTCTTTCCTCCTCTATATATATCACCACTAGCTAGCCCTACTAACTAAATACCTCCCCATCAAATCAGCTCATGGACACCCCCACCCTCAGCAAATGGGCCGTATTCGAACACCGCCTCGCACCCACCTACGTCCGTTCCCACAGCGCCATAATCGGCGACGCCGCACACGCCATGTCCGTGCACCAAGGCGCCGGCGCGGGCCAAGCCGTCGAAGACGCGCTCATCCTCAGCTCCGTTCTCGGTCTCATTACACACCCCAAGCATATCCCGGCGGCTTTTCAAGCGTATGATCAGGTACGCAGACCGCGGAGTCAGAAAGCGGTGGTGACGAGTCGGGTGGCGGGGGATTTGATTGGGTTGAGGGAGGAGTTGGTGGAGAGGTTGGGGGG
>NAPT01000542.1:0-20781 GCA_002927785.1 Cladonia uncialis
CAGGTTGAGGAGGCCGGTGAACCGGGGATTGAGGGGGAGCAGGAGGCGGGGAGTGCGGTGAGAGGGTTGGAGGCAGATGGGAAGCAAGGAGGAGTTAGTGGAGAGGAAATTGAGATTGCTGATGTGGATTAGGACTGTAAATCGTGGATCAACGTTTGCAAGATGTAATGAAACTAACTATGGACTGTCTTCGTCCCAAGAATCAGATCATCTTTCAGGTTCTCGATCAGTTGTTCCATCTCGTCAATACGCAGGTCCGCAAGATTCAGCTCATCTTTTAGCTGCTCATTCAAGCTTCTTAGCTTCTCATTCAAGTTTCTCAGCTCTTCGATTTGCGTATCCTTTTCGTGTAGCCTTTGTGTTATTTCATTTCCAGATTCTAAATGGCTCTCGTTACGCTCGATCATTATACTGTCCGCGGCTGTATGTGCAATCGTATCAATTACTGTACTCACGTCATTCAAGAAAAGGACACTTTAGGCAACATACCGCTCGTGGACTCTATTGTATACGAATTCGAACCGTATGTACCATTTGTGCGTAGGAGATTGGAGACGCTTGATTCCGTACGAAGCGGCGTTTCTAGGAGATATTGATAAACGAATTTCAAGTGCTTATTTGAAATGAAAGGGACATACCTCCTGACTCTTCAACAAGGGTAAAGCTCTCTCGCTGAGCATCCTCATTGACTTGTACTTGATAGTCCGCCAAGCCAGCCATGAAGTGTGGTGTGAATGTTCGTAGAAGGTCTCCACGCATCCGACGTGAATAGGTATCTTTCCAATGTTTGGTATTATTGCCTTATTTTGCCAATTCTATCCTGTGGCTTACATTGTTCCATCATGCTCACTGTCACCGAGTTTCCCATCTAACGTTCGATTTCATTGCAGTATGAGATTTAGAGAGTGGATATAGTGGTAGTGGAAGATAAAGCAGAGTAAACCGTATTCGTTTTTTTAAGAAGGATCTGTGGTGTCACTCCTGATAGGAGTATAGGTATCGGAATTGGGTTCCGTCATGAACACAGTGAATGTATGTTAAGTCTCATAACACAGCATTGAGACCGCCACCGCCAAGGCCACAAGGAGCACAATGATCTGGCCGGAGAGTCATGATGTGTTTCGAAAGACTCCAGGTCACTGCAAATGGGTATCTTTGATAGGGCTAAAAAGAGCGAGAATAACGACATGTTCGTCCCGACTAAGGAGGTAAACCTTCAATTGGACTACCTCCATTAGGCTGCACGACGTCTGGTCCTACTGCTGCAACATCTGACTCAGGCCTTGCAACTCCCAGCCCACCGATAGGTTCACCCCCTTCCAAAGGCAAAGAGGTGGCAGGGGCTCTCGACCGCTTTGGTTTTACAAGCAAGAGGATAAACATCCCAATGACGAGAAGGAAAAGCAGGAACAAGATCTTTCGCTTCGTATATGTACGTTGATAGCCCGTGGCCTGCGAAGTACCTGTTAGTGCTGCAAACAACAGCGGATATTGTGCGAAAGAACGTACCACATTGAGCTCCTTATCGGCCGCCTTGACGTTGACAGCCATATTCTCTATATTGTAGTCTATTCGATCAAGCATCGTTCCCTGATCGATAACCATACCTTGCAATTCTTTGAATATATCGGCAAGCTCAATGATGCCCTGGGCAATATCATTGATTTCTCGTTCTCGTTGGGCAATTGCTGCATCGTTCGTGTTTAGACGTTTAAGGGAGGTCTGCTGCAGAGTCGATTGCCCTAATGATTTATCGCTCTCAGATTCCATCATGGAAGGATCGGTGTACGGATTCTGTAAAGGGGTTGAGGAGCGTTCGATTGGTATAGTAAGTCCGCCGAGCGTACGGAGTTCTACTTCCATGATTAGCTGCAGTGGAACTAAGCTAGGCTTTTCCATGTTCCCTACTTTTCAAATAATTGCTCTGTTTCTTTCTAAACCCAGCACTGACTTCTTGCACTCGGCTAGCCAAAGATACCTGTATATTCCGTGCCATCGTTTCATCGGCTTTGCTCACTTCACCCTGGTGCCTAGCATCTCTGACCATCATTTCTATCCTCTGGATAGCTCTTTGGCAATCGTGAAAGCCGTGTGTGATTTCCTGAGTCATTCGTTCTATAGCAATCTCCTCCTGCCTTTTCACATCCTCATCATCAAAGCCTGGTAGTACATGCTTCGCATGGAGCTTTTCCAAGTCCGCAGACTTCTTTGCTATCGTCCCGAGAAGCTCAGTGACCTCGTCTTGTATGTCAACCCATCTCGGTGGCAGCAAGTCCATCTCGATGACAGCGTCTCCATCGTCTTCGAAAGCTCCTGCGGACATGAGACCGCGGCGTTCTTCAGATTCATAGCCGGACGTAGAGAAGCCATTACTTGAAAGCCCGGCAACTTTTCGCTTCTTAGACGGATGATGTGCGTATGATTGGCGATACGAGATGTACCTGTAGAAGCCGGGATCAGCTGAGAGCTCAAGTCAACGATGCAGACATAGTTCAATGGATACTAGGGGCTCGCAACGCTCGGAGCTCACAAATTAGTGCGATCCCTCCACATGTTTGCCGACAGACCCGTCGCAAATAGTGCTGGCGGTTTCAGCAGTCCTTTCCCGACTCATTACTCTTGAGGTTGTAATTCCATCTTCATTGTAGTAGTCTAAGCCTCAGGAGAAGTGGTCAGACTTGCTAGGCAATTGAAAACCGCGGAATATCCCGAACGCCCTATAAGGCTTGGCCAGCCTTGTGAGGATCCGTCTTCTCCAGCCCCAAATCATATAAGACCCCACGGTTACCTACAACCCTTCCTACACCGTGTCGAAAAGCTCTCCAGTCCCCCTACCTTTTGCAAATCTCGACATTACCCTGACAGCATTTCTTAACTAGCGTGACTATTGCAGACAACATGGTACGCTCGTTTTACTTCCCCTTTCAGACCCCGCAGTAGGAGGTTCTGGGTCAGATGCCCAGATAAGAACAAAGCTGACAGTCTGAACGCTTTAGGCGGATTCACTCACAGAGGAACAAGTGTCCGAGTTTAAGGAAGCGTTCTCTCTGTTTGTAAGTATCACCCTCCCTTATTGACAGTATCAGGCTGACTGTCTTGGCTTTCGTAGGACAAAGATGGTGATGGTAAGTCAGGCGCTGCTGCCTTCTTACAGGTGTTCTCGAACTCTACCAATATATCACAAGCTTTTTGAAACCACAAGGATTGACGGCGAGGCCCCAATAGGCGAAATTACCACCAAGGAACTGGGCACCGTTATGCGATCCTTGGGTCAAAACCCTAGCGAGTCTGAGCTACAAGATATGATCAATGAGGTGGACTCAGACAATAATGGAACAATCGATTTTCCGGGTACGTGGTATATCACGAAGAGACTGGCTGTATCCTCTGTGCTGACCGTCTTGCTGCACACAGAATTCCTGACGATGATGGCACGCAAGATGAAGGATACCGACTCAGAAGAAGAGATCCGAGAAGCCTTTAAAGTCTTTGACCGTGATAACAACGGATTCATTTCTGCTGCCGAGTTGCGCCATGTTATGACATCCATCGGCGAGAAATTGACAGACGATGAGGTTGACGAGATGATTCGGGAGGCTGATCAGGACGGAGACGGGAGAATTGATTGTACGGCATTCTGATTCATAATGCGAGAGTCCTTCATGCTAACTCGCAACCAGACAACGAATTTGTACAGCTTATGATGCAGAAATAGGGATGCTTTTGCGTTTTACGGTTGGTCTAGAATCCGCCCACTTCACAGAGCGTGATGCTTCATAGCAAAATCGGGGCACCTTAGTAGTCGGACGAGGTCGCAGGCAGGGTCTCCTACAATTGGTCACGCTGTACCTACAATACCTCAAGAAAGGCGAGGTTCATATTCTTTGCGGCGCCATACCTCCACAATTGATACGTACATGGATTTTCCAAAACTCAGAGCCTGTTGTTGTGTAGTGTCTCATCTCCTTCGAATGTAAGATTTTGTAGAATGACCCTTGCTGAGCAGGAAGGGGACTCGGATCACTGAGACTATCGCACCTTCCCAGATCTTCCGGTCCTCTCCTCTCATGATTGTCTTATAAGGCTCTACAGTGATCTGCACTGAAGGCCAACATACCCAAAGTTGTACTTTCTAGATCCCAAGGCCAAAGCGAGTCTGGAGCATGCTGTAAGCTTAGAGCGCTTGTACTTTGCGGAAGTCGGTTATAGAGTTGGACTTTGACGGCATTATGCCCCCAGAGCTAGCCCAAGACTCATTTACTAAAGGCAGCGCTAAGGCCGCCGAAAGTGGCTTCTAGGGGCCTCGTCTAGGGGGAAGCCCCCGTACTATGGGTCGGAATTTTCTGGACGACGGGTCGGCGAAGAAATTCGGAAAACCCTCGGTGATATGGACGCCAAGAACCGGAATGTTTTCATCTACTAGACGGCCTTCTAACATACGCTACTCTTTTTCCGAAGGCCTGGATTACAGAAACACTTGTAGCAGTTGCTTCAATATTCCGTGATACGACTGATTGTACTGCAAGTCAAGACGTTGTTGCTATTGCCTTATCAACCTCTGTCACGCGCCAAATCATGAGCGCGAGACCCACCTATATCACTCTTCACAACATGACCATGGTTCTCGCTCTCTGACAAGTTGTTACTGCTTCAATATATAGCCAACATGGCATTCAATTTCAACTGGTCTCCTCTGACCGCCGATGCCTCGTTCTACACGCGAGCGCAGGAACTCTTAACGACGGCCCTGAACAAATCCCCCAAACCTCCCATCATCGTCGATGACATCCTGGTCAATGAGCTCAATCTTGGCTCCGTCCCACCAGATCTTGAAATACTCGAGATTGGAGATCTGGCTGAAGATCGCTTTCGGGGAATCTTCAAGATGTGCTATACTGGGGACGCCTTTCTCACACTCAAGACCAGGGTTCAGGTATGTATTGAGAGGACGGGCAGACTTTGGACTCTAGAGCTAAGATCCGCGATAGGCAAACCCTCTCAACACGTATCTATCAACAAAACCTTCATTCGCCTCTCCACAACCCCTCGCCGCAGCTTCCGGTTTAACAATACCCATTCAAATCACCCTGTCAGAGATCAAACTATCAGCGTTCATAATACTCGTCTTCTCAAAACAAAAAGGTCTTACACTAGTGTTCCGAAACGATCCTTTGGAATCTCTTAAAGTGTCTTCAACTTTCGATGCGATTCCGTTTGTAAGGGAATACTTGCAGAAAGAGATCGAAGGACAGCTGCGGACATTATTGATGGACGAAGTACCGGTTATTATTCACCGCTTGTCCCAGCGCCTATGGTTGCCCGACTACCGGGAAAAGGAGGGTCAGGAGCTCGCACGCAACGTACAAGATCCTACTACAGAAGAGAAGCCAGTAGATCCGCTGGCGAGCCCGCCACAGGACCCTGTAGATGTATCCGGCAACATATTAGATGCTTCGCAAATCGCTGCTCTGTCGCTTGACTCTAGCTCGGAAATGCATGCTCTGTTCTCGCAGAAGAACCTGCTTCGTCTAGGAGCATTGACCGATTCTCACAGAACCTTATCCCTCTTTACACCAGGTATACGGGACGTCGTCTTTAGGGCTTGGGCTGGCCCAACAGAGCGTGGGGAAATGCTTGGAAGCAGTGGCAAAGTGACACCTGCAACGCCTGCCACGCCTGCCACGCCTGCCATGATACGCTCTCATTCTTACACTGGGAATCTTAGCACTACCTACGTCTTTTCGGACGCTCCTGACCCCGGTAATCATTCAATTCGACCTACGCTCATGAGTTTCGGATCTGCTACTTCGGGACTGAGTCATGCTTCGTCCAAAACTGGGAAGTCACACGGGGGACGGAAGCGTAAACATAGGGTAGTCAATCTAAGAAAGAAAACAGGCGATGGCGAGGACCTCGATAGTGTTAGTGGCGAAAGTAGTACAGCGTCCGGCACAATGTCCTCCGCACCATCAGTATTTGGCGGCAGGCCCCAAACGCCGGAGCGCCGTGAGGATGAGCTGATCACTCCGCCGAGTACACCTGATCAATCACGCGAGCAGAAGGAACCAGGTGACGGCACTCTTACGCGAACACGGCGGCTTACCCCTCGTCTACCGCACCGAGACGAGTCTACGGATGTCACACCCAGAGCATCGGTGCATGGCACATTCATGGAGGCGTCTCCCATTGGACCCAAGCCTGAGGAAGGGAAGCGGCCTACCCTCCGGCCCTCCCAAACTTTACAGTATCCCCTTGACGAAAGACGAGAGCAAGCCAGTCCTTCAAAGTTGCAGGCTCCCATCCAACAACTATCCCAATCCCCATTCATTGAAAGCCCAGTTGAGGGGATATTAGGGCAAGCATGGATGACGAGAATGGCGAGTGAGATCGCTCGTAAAGTCCAGGATCAGAAGGCTGCGAAGAGTGGCTTCTGGGATCGCAATGAGGGAGAGGACTTGCCACCACCAGCTTATGGGGCCTAGATGATATTCAACTGTGCGCAGGTATAAAGCAAAAAAGGCGTAGTGGGATCACAGGTCTTTTGGAGGTTCGAGCGTTGACTTTGATTTTAGATACCCACTCTGCTTCTTCATGTACGTCCATCAACTATTCTGTGATATAGGCTCACTGGTGTGGTGAGCCCTACTTAGAGAAGATCAGCATGCGTTGGTAAGCCTCTTCTTACCAGGTTATCCTTATGACAATCCATTGCTTTATACTTCCACGACTTTGGAGAGTAAATTTACCTTTTAAAAAGCAGGGGTCAGGCCGGCAAAAATCAATCTGTCAAGCTAAATTGAGACATAACTGAACTAAGCCGATGATGCTGATGAAAAAGCTGCTACTATTGTACGACGACAGGCCCATGCAGTTCGGATATCACGCAGTCTACTTCGTAGATGCATGCTTGGTCAGTGGCATCTTGCCCGCATCCGTTAGCAAGAATTGTCAGCCTATGTGGTTAATGGGACTTTTGTTCGGCAAATCCATACTATTCCAAGCTGTTCACAGGCCTTGATTGGTTTGTAGTATGGTTTAAGAAAAGCCTTCATCCAACACTATCTACCTGATCACGAGCGCCAATCGAGCTAAGGACTGGCATGAGAAATATCAATTGACATGACAACCTCCCCCATAGGCATTGGCCTCGGTCTCGTAGAGGTCTACCTGTCCGCTCAGAATCATAACATGATTGCGGCAGTCCGCAACCCTTCGCATGCCGGCATTGAAGGCCTCACCCACCTTGCCATCGATCCATCCAGCACCCTCATCATCCTGGAGATTGATAATGCTGTGCACTCCGACGCTGCCACAGCCGTCAAACTCCTCCAATCTGAGCGCGACATAACACATGTCAACACCAATACCGGAATCTGCCATGTTGAGGCCTATGGTCCAGTTGCCAAAGTCAAAATTCACGATGTCAAAGCCCACGTTGATAGTAATGCCATTGATACACTAGTCTTGTTCCAGGCCGTGTTGCTATTATATTAAAAGTCCACACAGGCAGGAAAGTTCGTGACACATATCTCGCTCCTTGGGAATCTTGAGGCTATGGAGTAGCGTCCGTACCCGGTAGCTGCTTAGGGCGCTTCGAAAGCGGCGCTAACCTACTCGACGAGAGAGGTTCAATTTGGACATGAGGATTTGATTGCTTTGGCTGTTGATCTGGGATGAGTCAAGCAAGTCTGGGATCTATAATCCGGGACTGATCATATTATAACTTTCTTCGGACAGGTATGTGCAACGGCGGTACCAATTTCTTTGGCATGAGGAAAGCTACCACCTCAGTAAGGAGGGTGTTGACGGGAGGTGGAAGTGAGTGACGGCGCTACAAGCGAGAATGTCTCGCGCCATTTCCATACATCCGAGGGAAGAAAGTTTCCCATGGTAGAAGGCGGATGACATAGCTTGATACTCAAAGCTTGCTTTGGGTAGCATTACTGGATGAAAGTGGGCTGTGTTAGAATTGGGATCCAATATTAGAAGACCTTCCACCATATGTAAGAAAGTGCCATAGCCGTCTTGCTCCTTTTGAGGGGTGCCAGTATTCAGTAGATTGGAGACGGTTCTATTAGGGGGCTGTGCCAGAAATCGGATTGGGGCCACTGCACGCACTGCGACATTGGTCTAGAAGCTGAGGTAAGTCGACCCAGAGCAAGCCACCCGTAATGGAAGGGTACGCTAACGTTTTCAACGCGTAAGTTTGAACAGTACCTAGCCTTCCCGCCATCCCTCTGGAGACTGTGGGCAATCCAAGGCTCTTCGGGTGACTCATGATTGTCAAAAGGGTTTCATATGGCAATGGGGCTATAGCAACTGCGACCGAGTTATTTCTATTGCTATAGAAGCAAAGGGATAATGGCCAGCACTTCTACAAGCGTGACCTCCCTGCCAAAGACCGGAATAGCCGTTCTGAGCAAACCTCGAGGCTCTAAGGCTGAAGTAGAGTGAGTCACCCAGTCGCACTATTCGATGCTCCAGGCTGGGAATGAGAATAAACTCATTTCGCAACAGTATTATCGCTATCCATGGCATTGGCGCCGACCCTGATGGCACCTGGATATCCAAGAAGGAGGGAGTCAACTGGCTGAAGGATCCAGATATGCTTCCTAAGGCCGCACCACAAGCACGAATAATGCGATTCGGATGGGAATCACAATGGATCGGAAGGGATTTCATCGATCAGCGCTGTTCAACAGTCGCAGAACAACTTCTTGATGACTTGCGTACCGTGAGAGAGGTGCGTAGAGTGTGTTTTGTTGAGGCCAGTTGCTGATATCCTATCATAGGAAGCCCCCCAGCGACCAATGGTCTTTATATGTCATTGTTTCGGAGGTCAGATTCATTGGATGAGTAACGAAATGACACCAGTCGGAGATTATTGACAAGTACATAGGTATTGTACTTCAAAAAGCTATTATAACAGCAACAACGCATAGAGAAGACTGGAGAATCGCACCACAAAGAACCGATGACCGAGAAATTGACATGATTGATTGTATTGCTGGACTTATTTTTCTTGGTACCCCTTTCACAGCACCCAGAGCGCAGTCTTACGCAAGTATCATAGGCAGAATCTTAGCTCGTGTTGACTTGGGCAGCTCCGAGATCTACGAGACAAGTCCCCGGGAATTAAGGCAACAACGCAAAGATTTCGTCCGTATTGTGAATCGCCAGCACATTCCATTGCACTGCTTTTTCGAGCAACACAGGGCAAATATTGCTCGTGTCATCGACGCCCCGATAAGACGTAATGTAAGCAATGTAATTCCCTGACGAAGTTGCTTTATTACATCACTTTGACTCTGCTAGGGTAGCTTTGCTGACTAGTGTTATCAGACAATCGTCGTAAATGATGAGCAAGCTAGCATAGACGGGTTTGAAGGACTTGCGTTAGCAGCAGATCATTTCCACTTGAACAAATTCACTTCTCCCAACGATACAAATTATATCAGAGTTTCTTCTCGACTTAAAACCATGATTGGGGAGGCTCCCGGTCGAACCAGAGCTCGATTGAATCGTAAATACTCTAGGTGTTTCGTTATCTGCGAATCTTACTAACCATGTTCTGGCAGCCCGATCACTACCACAGGATGATGAAGGTGAGACCAACTTTTTTTCTACAGTCTCCGTTGAGGGTGGAGCTGAGCGCGCCCCATTCACAGGTATTCCTTCCGGGTCCGAGGTAGAGACTTTGCTGCGTGCATTGTGCGATGACAATCCTTTGCAAGACAAACGAAAGTTTCAAGGAGAGATTTCAGAAGAGTCTTCAGATACATATACTTGGATATTTGCAGACGTGGCGTATACCACGTGGCTCAACCGGGAAACTGAACCCATCTTATGGATTCACGACGAAGAGGGGCAGGGCAAAACTCCATTGACAATATCTCTGATCAATGCCTTGACAGACAAAGTGGAGAGATCTTCTCAGCGAAGGGCTCTGGCCTACTTTTTCTGCGTAGCGCTGGACGATAGTCGAAATAACGCAACAGCCATGATCCGGATCCTCCTGTATCAATTACTTTGTCAACAGCCACATGCCCGCAAACCGTGGTTACAAGAACATCAAGTTCAAGACGAAAGCTTTCTCAAAAAGGCTGACTGTTTCGACATTTTGTGGAAGGTAGGTCTTGCTTACCCCTGAATTGGGCTCACTCAATATCCGACATTGTCCTTTCAATGAACTATTGCATCTCTCCATTCCAAAAATTTCTGTTATATTACGACACTAAAGCTATTGGCTGACATCTAGAAGGTCTTACAAAGTACATTGGCAGAAGCAAAGCTAGATGTCATGTATTTTGTGCTTTATCGGCCGGAACATGCGGATTCAGGAATATTTCGTGCTTTGCCCCAGTTGTTACGCACACCACACACCAAGTGTCATATCAAATGGGTGATCATCAGTCAGGTACAGGCAGGCCAAGTAGAGGACATCGATGCACCACGATGCATTGATCTCGCAAACAGACAAAGTCCTCCGTCACCTTTCACTTCCGCGCTGAGTGCGCCGACTCCAGAGAGTATAGGCCTACCACCTCCTGCTCGGGGATCAACACCGACGATAGATAATCCAGTATCTGTGTAAGCGTATACTTTTTCTCCACGGCGGCTCCACTTTTTCAGCCTTAGCGTCAATGTTGACGTCCTACTGTTGAGTCTGATTACACATAGCTGACCAAATGAGAATAGCTATTGTGATCATATACGGGAGCCCTGGATTTGCATGATGAGGACTTACCATGAAGCATCTTCGGATTATCTGATTATCGACTGCCTGCGGACTGATGAGAAGAGCCGCATCATCCATGAAAGTAAGCCGTTATTCAATAAAATGTTGATGAGCTCATTGAAGTGTGCCTGCAGTTCCCTCGGACCTCTATCTTACAATCCCACATACCGAGACTAACGCTAGAGATTCCACGGTGTCTTTTCTAGATCAACAGGAAGTAATGCTATTGAGTACTGTGGAGAAGCTTCCAGTGTGGGATTATCCCTTTTACAAATGCGAAGGTCGGAAAGGTAGGATTCATATTTTCTGCGCTGTTCTCACTAAACGGAGATAGTGACTTCTCGATGGCTGATTGACACGGTTGCGCAGATTTCTATGCCCTACAGGAGCTTATATACGGTTCACCACTCCTACTGCATTGCCAGGTATTGAGAATCAGATCAAACCGGGAACTAGAAAGTTTCAAACAAGATTTGCGGGTCTGGTCAAATGATATGGAGACCGGAGACGTCACCTTAATGTTCTATACTAACTGTAGCAAGATTTATCATCCCAGGGAATACCTCCAACCAACGTGTAAGTACTTCTTAAGTCTTTTCCGAAGTCCAGAGTAGGTTGGGCACACCAGAGGCTTACGATAATCCCCAGCAAGATGCTTCAAGCCGCTGGACGATTGGGCAAAGCGCCCTGATACATCGACCCTCACGTTGTATTATACAGTTGGAGACAATTCTCGGACTGCTGGAGAAAATAGACTGTCTTTCTCAAGCAGGATGAGAAGAGCATTACACAAATCAGAGATCCTTGAGTATCTCGAAATTGAGTTTTATTCGAGCACGGATAAATGCGATTTCGTCCAACAGTGGCCAAGCCCATCCTGATAAGGGCAAATTGCCATTGGGACTTGATCGATAACGGGTATCATAGCTCCGACAGCTTTATGTAATGGTTTCCGATACACTCTGACTAGGCTCTTCGACGCCTGCTAGGCTGACCGGTGCTAAAGCGATTCGGACTCTTCACTCCCATTGAAATTGGAAAAAACATAATAGGAATGATGTTTTGGCTGATCTTCTGGATCATCATCCCTACAGACTGCTCATTCATGAGTTGGCGGACATTTTTGTCCAGCTCCATCGGTGATTAGAGATGTAAAAGCCACACTTGGTGGAGCGTTATCCGGAACATCTGTCATCCTCGAGCCATAGTCTTTTCAGCATTGGACGTGCTGAATATCTTTTGAGCTGAGAAGATATTGGATCAGAAGGGAACTTCATGCATACAGCGTTATCCTCGACCCTATTTTTATTACATGGCACCGACGGCTATCCTAGTATCACAAGTAGGTGTTCCCTGAATTGCGCAGAGCAATACTTTGAAGCTCACCTCTAGCCTTGTAGACCCAGCAATTCGAGCAGGAACGGTAATGTTACCTCTACCTTTTCAGTAGCGGTATATTACCAGCATCGCCTCGTTTATGCAGCCCTAAATCAAGCCACGTGCTCCCAATTCGGCCTCTCAGGGTTGCAACAGGCGTGACTTCTGTCCAATGATAGGAAACCTCGCTACACATAGTACCGCCTTCTTGCATCTCTCTCAAAGCGTCTATTCTATACCGAAAACTCCGAACTCAGCCACTGGCATTTTCACGCAACCATGCTACCAATGTACTGGTGTAGCTCTGCCGGCCGCCGTGGGGCAGTAGCCTTGTCGCAGCATGCGACAAGATCTGACGCCTACCTACCCCCACATGACCTGAAGGCATCGCTCCAATGTCGCACCTACTACATATGTTAGCAATAGCTTCTGATTCTTTCACGAGAGTCCTTCCCTCTATCGAGCCACCGAGTAGCGGCTTCTATCAGACGCGCCCATTCCCCGCGCAGTGATGAGATTTCACCCATTCCGGTCTGGTGTAAGGGATCCGGTCGAGGCCTATGAACATGAGCAAGTAAGCACTTGATCTCGAATTCTTGCGATGCGTCCAGCTCTTCCAGCTCTGCTTACTGTTCGACGACACCCAGCTTCCTTACTTTGAATTCGACAGCGAATGGGCGGTGTTAAGAAATGCATTACTAATTTGCGATCTCTTGGTTTGATTAGGATCTGGACGTGCGCCGCAGAGAAGTCTATAACATAGTTGATGAATCCCCTGTTCAACGATGGGTTGTCGTCGTTGCCGGTGCCGGCTTCTTCACAGACGCTTACGACCTCTTCGCTGTAAACACTGTCCTCCCGATGATATCCTTTGTCTACTGGGGCGGATGGGACGAGAAGGGCCCAGGAATACCTAGGAATATCTTGACGGCGCTGCTGTGCGCTACTTTGGCAGGATCAATGATCGGTCAAGTTGTGTTTGGCGTGTTGGGTGATATTTTTGGGCGCAAAAAGATGTACTTATACTTACTCATGATAATTCTGTGGGGAACATTGGGTCTTGCTGCTTCGGCCGACGGTTCGAATAGCAGTATGAGTCTTGTGGGATGGTTATTCTTCTGGCGATTCTCGATGGGGATCGGTATGACTTATTGCCCCATTTTGCGACCTTGCCATGAAATTGAACAGGGCTAACGGCGCCTTAGGTATTGGTGGCGATTATCCGCTAAGTGCTACCATTACCAGCGAGTTTGCGCCCAAACGGTACCGTTCTCGTATGCTAGCTTGGTTATTCTTCATGCAACCCTTTGGACAGTTCTTCGCGAGCGTAGTAGCTGCAGTGGTGACGACATCGTTCCATTCTCGAATGCAGTGTCAGTACATAGGATACTCGGAAAGCTCCGAAGACTTAAGAGCAGTCGATCGATCCTGGCGCCTCATTGTGGGTATCGGCGGTTTACCGGCCATATTTGCCATGATTATTCGATTCCAGATCCCAGAAAGTCCTCGGTATACGTTAGACGTACTCTCGGATGGGGGTAAGGCACTGAAGGATACCAAAAGCTACTACATTGCTGTTGAAGGGGAAACCAGACCTACCGAAGGGGGCGTTAATCCTCGAAATGGTGGTGTCACTCGTAGGAATACTCACGAGCGCAGACAAGATGCGCAGCGGCACACTAGCCCACCTAAGCTACGACTTACCTTCAGAGATTGGTGGTCTGGTTTCCAGACCTATTTCGGTACAGAAGGCAATTGGATACATCTCGCAGGTACAATGGTGGCCTGGGGGCTGCTTGATGCCTCATTCTATGGGCTGGGATTCAGTTCGTCAGGAACTATCCAAAAGCTTTGGGACGACAACTCCACAACAATGTCCAGCATACTCACTCCAAGCACGGCCACGTGTCCGGCTACACCTACAGGCACTGGGCCTACGGTTTACTCTATATTGAAGGGTAATGCCTGGCATCCGATGGTAGTAGTCTCCCTGCCAGCTCTTTTGGGCGGTCTGGCGATGATATATGTTATACAACACTCCCGACCAGTCAAAGTTCAGAGCCTATTCTTCGGCGTCATGGCAATCTTGTTCTTCGTTATTGGGGGCCTTTTCCAAGTCCTGTTCGACGATGGACAAGGAAGTCGGCATTGGGCTCTCGTGGCACTTTATTTCTTTTGCCAATTCTTCTTCAACATGGGTCCTAATGCCACCACCTTCATTGTAGGTCAGGCAACACTAAGTCGAAGCAGTATGCTCATTGACTTTCAGATACCTGCCGAGCAGTTCAAGACCCAATACCGTTGCACAGCTCACGGGCTGTCTGCCGCATTTGGGAAGTTGGGATCAATTGTTGGACAGCTAATCATAGGACTTTCTGGTGCAAACAGCCCATCCTCGGAAAAGCTGTGGTACATCTTCCTAATGTAAGATTGTGGTCCCTTACCACTTCTGTTGTATAATCAGTGAGACTCACGTGTGTCCACAGTTTCGGGCTTTTCATGCTTTTCGGGGCTATTGTAACGCAATTAGCAGTCCCCGACTCTCGCGACGCAAACGGAGAAAGCATGTCACTGGAGGAGCTTGCGCTGGGACAGAGTTATATGAGGACTTTACGGAAACGTAGGTCGAAAACATCCGCGGAGCCACAATGGTGGAATCGCTGGCATACGCTTCGAGTGGACCCGGCTTATCAAATGGGGTCTGGCGCCGGAGATTGACTCTAATCATAATTACTCTGAGCAAGATCCACATGAAATGTTGAATGTAGTGCTACTGGTATAATGTACTGGTATATACCAGGTTGCTGCAGCAACGTCAATGGAAGAATCGGGTGGAAGTCAGTCGGAGAGTGGAGTATAAGCCATGTACTTAGAGTGGAAATCTGCCCGCTCCCTACTTAAAGGATCTTTCAAGAAACTGCTTGGGGCTTAGTATTCCCTTATGACAAGAACATTGCGGTTCAACAAAGGCTCGAACAGCATTTTGCTGTTTAGAACCCTTGAGCACACCCCAAATTTACCGACCTCCAACCCCTCTATATGTATGAAATTCGCTCCTTTCACCTCGAAATCTCGAGTGAACGTAGAGAGACACCGCTATGTAAGGTATCTAGAGGCCTCCCTATCTAAGTATTGAGCTGGCCCACATTCAACGCGGAGTGACGTTTTATTGTATAGTAATGAGTTGGGTAGACATACAGGCTGAGCAAGATGTATCAGAGCGATAGCTCAGCTATCCCGGATCAGTCAACAGCCTTTATGGGGTATCGCATGCCTGCAGCAACAGGCAAGTATCATGCATCCGTGACGATGCTTCCATCATCCATCCTTCCTTCACGTTTCTCACCTTCCTCTCGCCATGTCTCCCAAAGTCCCTGTTTAGGATCCTCATCAGGCAAGCCCCGCATTCGCCTCACAGCTAGAACTTCTCTCCTCACTTGCATCGTACACTCTTTGCGCAAAGCTACTGCTTCCTCTCCATACTTCAAATCGTCATCCAACACCCCTACAGCCAGGTCACCAGCTCCTTTCCTCTTATTTGCCTCTACCAACTCTCGCCATTTCCTTCTCATCTCATGAAACACGTTCTCCTTCTCCCCACCAACGTTCGCGCCAATCCATACAGCGCACTTCTTTCCTGCTCTAGGTAGCCATCGCGGCCAGGTCCTGTTCTCATGGTAGATCTCATTATTGCCTTCGATCCACATTGGTACAATATCTGGGCATACGTCCGGTTCTAATATTAACCTAGCCACGCCCCAGCGAAAATACCGCATCGTTTTTCGTGGGTGCTGGTGCACACGCCCTTCGGGGAATATGTGTATCCACGAGTATTGACGTGTTGCATAAGCTGAGGGCGCGGGGAATGTGTCGGTGCCATTGGTGGTGTAGGTGTAGATGTCGCTGGGGGAGGAGAAGGGGTCTGAGATGTCAGGAGAGCGTAGTGAAGGGTTCACTGAGGAGGGAGCGTCTGCCGGACGGAAGGGAGGGTGGGAGAGGAGACGGATGGCTTCGCGCATAGTTGGTTGGAAGGGGCCGCCGTAGGGGGAGTGTTGGAAACGGTGGGTGGGTAGGACTTGGCCGAGGGTGAAGAATGTGGATAATACCCTTATAGAATGTCATAAACTTTAGCTCAAAAACGAAAAGACTGAGGTGCGACAAACTTGTTCTTGAATACTATGTCGTAGCTACCGAGTGACCATCTGTGGTTGCTGGGGTTGAAATGATATCTAAATGGGAGGATGCCCCACATCAATGGGTCGTCAAGACTGTGTATACATATCAGTCGGCCATTGAATACGTGCAAAATAACGGCGCAAGCTGTGATACGTACGTACATGGAAATGTGATTTGATACTGGGAGACCCAGAGTCAGACCGTAGCTGACCTAACCCAGCAGCAGACTGCACTCACCTGTTATGAGGCCTCTTTGCCTTTTATCTATGTCTCGCCTCTCGTCAACGAGGTTTAAGAAGCCATCAAGCCCGTGCGTCTCCATACTGTTCGCGCCGTACATGAAAACTCGCGTTAGGAAGCCTGAAACGCCCATGACTGTCGCGGAGCCAAATCGCCATGGAAGGCTAGGTGGAGGTGAGTCGCCTTCCATGGCACCCCGAGAAGAATGGCGCTGAATGTCATGAAACAGCTTTGAGGCACGCCGACGATGGCATATGGTGTACAAGGTTTTGTTGGATTTGGGAAAGACATGGCCGCCACATTCAACGGGCATCGGAAATGGTTCCGCCATACAACCTCGAGAAACGCGAAAACCAGCCATCAAAGTACCTTACTTTATATCTTTTGCGATGTCTCACAGTGAGTCATAACCCGCCCGCGCGGTATGTGAATGCTAAGAGTGGAAGCTAGGCAAGCGTAATACATCCCTAGCATTCTTCACCAACCATGAACGCTCCTTGCTCAAGTCATCATGGGGCTCGCAAGCCACTCGACTCTCTCGTGACTCCTTCCTACCATTCGCTTCCTGCCAACTCTGTCTCCAGATCGCAAGAGATCCGGTAGCTTGTGCTTCTCACGGTGACATATTCTGCAAAGAGTGTGTAGTGAACAATCTCCTTGCCCAGGGCAAAGAAATAAAGAGAATCAAAAAGGAGGATGAGCGGCGACAGAAAGTGGCACAAGAAGAGGAGCTGGAGAGAGCGGCGGAAGAGCAGGAGAGGGCTGTTGCAGACTTTGAGAAGACTATGATGGGACTGGAAGGTGGCGATAAGAAGAACAGCAAAGCCATCGGTAACAGACTCGGAAAAGATGAGGAGCTCGAACGGGCTGAGGGCAGGGGTGTGAAACGGAAGTTTGAGCTGGATGAAGATGAGATGTTGAAGAATGCGAAAGAGGAGCGGTCAAAGGCTAGGAAGGCGTTGGATGATGAGAAGGTAGCTTCTGTGGTTTTGCCGGATTGCTGCACATGGCTGACACACTGAAGTCCGCAAAGCCAACCCTGCCCTCCTTCTGGGTTCCGTCACTCACACCATCCACTCATCATTCGAAAGACGCCAAACCGGTCAAACTCTCCCCGCTATGCCCTGCCTCGACTCCTGAGAACAAGCACTCCCTTTCGCTCAAGTCGCTAGTGACAATACATTTCAAAACAAGTTCTAACACCACCTCATCCGAAGCCCCGGCTCTGATATGCCCAGCATGCGATAAGAATCTCAGCAATACCGTAAAGGCGGTCCTTACCAAGCCATGTGGTCATGTTCTCTGCAAACCCTGCACCGGCAAGTTCATGTCTTCTGACAGTGGCCCACCAGACCCGCATGCTTCTCCCACCAAGCAACAGGGGGGAGAACGGATAGCATGTTTTGTGTGCGATACCGATCTCTCAGGAACAAGAAATGGAAGTCAAGACTCCAAAGACGGGCCCAAGTCACAGAAAACCATAGAATCAGGACTCGTGGAGCTCAAAAGCGAAGGAACTGGATTCGCTCTTGGGGGAAGTAACATGGCTCAAAAGCAAGGCGTAGCATTTCAGTGCTGAGCATATCGTTCGGTGAATTCGGGGTATTATATACGGAGCTTTCGACATGAAGGCTTTCAGTATGGTAGACTTGGGGATTTACTAGGTGTATGAGAAGAAGGCAAACGTCATGCATCAGACAGTGATGATCGACAGCGCTAATGCAAGGCATCTTCAATTGAGCCATAAGGTACCTTACCGTACTATATGGCTCAGCCTCAGCCTCAGCCTCAGCCTCAGGGTCTACGTTAGACTCCTATTGCCACATACGTCGTCGGACTGGTCCGTCATTATTTTATCTACGGAGTACTACCTGGGTACGGAGGTACGAATCTCTTCAAGCTGCTGCGGAACGATACCCGGCCCATCTTTTGCCAAGAGCCGCACAGCCCCACTTCAGCCTCACTAGGGCGATGGAGGGGAACTGATCAAATATTCCTCTACATATTCTACCCATATATCCTACAACAATTGCTCAGGCAGCATTCCTACTCTATACCTTCGACGTCTCCTTTGTATCTTCTAGACCCTCTACCGCTTCCCGATTGCCATTGATCAACCATTCACAGCAGCCATGTCATACCCGCCTCATCAAGGCGGTTATCCACCGCACTATGGATCTCCTCCACCTCGTGAGCTTTGTTTGTCTTATTGAGTGCTTCCTGCTCATGGTTGGCAGAAGGATATCAACAGCCTCCACCAGGCCAATATCCGCCTCAAGGTTACCCTCCTCAGCAGGGTTATGGCGGCTCCCCCGCGCCTCAAGGATATGGACAACAGGGAGGGTACCCTCCCCCAGGGCAATATAATCAAGGATACCCTCCACCGCAGCAGCCACCTTATGGACAGCAACCTCATAGTCCATACCCACAGCAACAGGGATATCCTCCACCCCAACAGCCGCCTTACGGTGCACCTCCCCCGGGTCAATACCCACCACAGCAGTACGGGGGACCTCCACAACAACCGCCATATGGCCAGCCCCCTCAGCAGTACGGAGCCCCTCAAGCGCCGTATGGAGCTCCACCACCTCAACCCTACGGTGCTTCTCGAGTCGTTCCCACCCCCCCTTCGCCTGGGTACGTCCCCGGGCAAGTAGCTCGGGTGGATATGTCCGCTCAAGCCGATGCGTGTCGTAAAGCTATGAAAGGTTTGGGCACAGACGAAGCCGCACTGATCCGGGTGTTGGCCCACCTTTCGCCGCTTGAAGTACCAGCGCTTAAGCAAGCCTTCCAACAACGCCACGGTCGCTCTTTGGAGCACGACGTCGAAAAAGAGGTCAGTGGCCATTTCGAGATGTGCTTGCTCTCTATCCTACGCGGACCCTTACAGAACGATGTATGGTCCCTACACAAGGCAATCCACGGAGCCGGGACCAAGGAACATCTTCTAGATGAAGTTCTTATTGGTCGCTCAAACGCCGATATGAAAGCCATCAAACAAGCCTACCAAGACACCTACCACCGCCCCCTCGAGCACGACGTACGTGGTGACCTATCCGCAAAAACACAGCGCATGTACGAAATGATCCTCTCTGCCACACGACAAGAAGAATCAGCGCCAGTCCTTCCTCAGAGTGTCGACGCAGACGTCACAGAACTCTACCGCGCGACCGAAGCAAAAATAGGCACCGAGCAACTGACCGTCTGCGCAATCCTGACCAACCGCTCCGATGGCCAAATCCGCGCGATCGCTCAAGCTTATGAGCAGAAATACCGGCGTCCGCTGGAGAAAGTCCTTGTCAGTGAATTTGCAGGACACATGGAACAGGCATTGGTACAGATGGTCAGATGTGGTGCGGACCGGACGATGAGGGATGCGATTGCGCTGGAGGATTGTATGGCAGGAGCTGGTACGAAAGATGATTTATTGGTTCATCGTGTGGTCAAGATACATTGGAACCCACACCATGTGCAACAAGTCAAGGCAGCGTACAGGCAGAGGTATGGGCATGATTTGATTCATAGGATTAAGGGCGAAACGAGGTACGTAAATTCGAGGACCCTATTCCTGAATCCCTCTATCATAATTCACAAGTCTTGTTTGAAAAGCAAGAAGCTTCCCTGTCTTTTAATCGAATGTCTAATTTGGGATTGCGTTGTTTCCATTGAGAAGCTGATTCTGATCATAGTGATAGTGGCGATTATGAGCGATGTCTGGTTGCTATGCTCTCGCCGCCATAGGTAGGAATGATTGGGCCCAGCTGGAAATTCGCGCTACGGAGCTTCGATGTCACAATGGAACGGCCGCCTTTGCAACGCTTAATTCTCAATTGATTGTCTTCCTAGTTTTTTGGACGCAATTCACGAGGGTCGGAAGAAGTAATACTCAAATCTTGCATAATGGTCGTTAACCAGACTCGGTCCTAGTATGTGTACGATAGGCAAAAGCACGATCATTGGACATATTTAGGCATGCCTAGCACTTCAATTGTTCAATAGATATTATATAAAGGTGTATATCACCATCCAACCATCCGCACACAGATGTTCCACCGTATCATCATCCCGCTGACTTAGCGAGGTCTTGGCAGCCTAGATGTCGACCTGTAGCTCTTGCAGCTCTGCTTCTTTTTCTTTTGACCAATCAATTAAAGATGTTCAAACCCTACTTTTGACAAACCCCTCACACCACTGCCTCACACTCTCATCCCCCTCCCCTAATCCGGCCACCTCAAACACCCTCCTTGCCC